>BQKZ01002149.1:19984-33448 GCA_036244855.1 Temnopleurus reevesii
TTTTTAAATAAAACACAGTTTTTCAGCGAAATATTTGTAGGGATAATTAAATTAAAAGAAGAGTCTTCCAAAAATAATATTTCTTCAACAGAAGCAAACAAATTAGATGAGCAGAACAAAAAGAAATTGAGCAAAATCGGATAATTAATACAAAGGTTATGAGTGTTTTAATATTTAGACAAATTGGCAACTGATGACGTCACAGGTGCACAACTGAATATGTATCATATTCATATTAATGTTATGAAATGTTACTTTTTCACCAAAAATATGATTTCTTAAAAATGTTAACTGTATGGTATCTTTGTGATAGATATGTGGATTCCCTATCTGTATGTTTATATTTATATGAAAATTCATCTTTCTGTAAAAATTATGAATTTTGCACCATAAACATAAAGAAAATCCTGGGTTGTTGTGCACCCATGATGTCATCAAATTGGCAACATGTATGAAAATCATCACTGATTTGCTGATTTTTTTCAACTCTTTAAAAATCCATAACTTTTGAATTACTTGTCCGACTTTATTCAATTCTATTTTTTGTTCTACTTCCCAATTTTTTCTGCTCCTGTTAAAAACAATATTATTTTGGGGTAGACTCTTCTTTTAAGATTATCCTTTAGAAAACTAATTTTCATGAAATCTAGCTATTCAAAGGCAAACAAACCTTGGATATATATAGTTTATCTTCAAAAAGCTAATTGCCTCTCTAACGCCTAATTTTTGGGTGATCTATATGCACGCAACGGAATTGCGCCAATATGATTGATATTCTAATCGATTATACATGTAAATGCACATGAAACAACGCAGATGGCGCTATGCAGAATGCAACGGAAAACGACTCATGTGAGCCTCGGTATCCACTTCCCGTAATGTGTGTGCATGTTCATTTATGTTAGGTTTTGGATGGAGAAATAAAGTCTGTATTTTGTTCTGACATGGCATGGGGTGGTTTTTAATGCACCTCCGATGATGATATTCAACGACAACAAACAACAGGGTTTGTCACGTTTCTTCCGCTGGGATTCCCCTTGCTAAAAGTAAAAGGTTGAGAGAGTGTGGTATCATTCTATTAAAACATGCTCTACGAGAAATACATGTACATAATTTGACTATTTAGTCATGCTGAACCTCCTTATATTATATATTAACGGAAAGATTCTATAAATTACCACATGAAAAATCAGAATTCATCGATATTCAAAATATATTTCGATATAAAACTTCAAAATGTAGAAATATCAGAATCGAATGAAAAACGCCTTTAAATCTAAATTCATCATTATCATCACCACCTTCAACAACAAAGGGCCTGTTTTGAGTTTCCTTACTGATCTGCATTTTATATGTCTTTATTCTTAAGGAACCGTTTTTATATTTTGATCAGATAGCATAAAAATCCTCATTTTGGTTAAAAAAAAAAGGTGGGTATTTTACTGATAACTAAACCCCTAAATGAGACACTTAAACTACTTGCATATAGCATTATTGAACATGATGATAACAGTATATTCTGTTAAGTGTCGTTATGAACAAGTTTTTGCTTTTCAAATTCTAAGCTCTTTTTTATTTCAAGAAATAGCAGACTTGATGCAGAGGCTCAGTTGGAAGCCCACTTCTCACCTCTTTCTGTAAAAATACAATATATTTGAACAAAGTTGACATCTGTAACTGGAAATGGACTATATAAACTAAGTTCTATTAAGGGGGCAAGATACATGAATTGACATTTTTCTGTTTTAGCTTTAAAAAACATATTTAGAATATATTCCCAGATCATTTGAGTGCATAATTAGATAGGATATATTGGTCCCTAACAAAAGTTAACAAGCCACACGTAATCTTTTCGTAATGAGAATACTGTGCGCCTAGAAACGTCCGTATCAAGCGCCTGATAAATTTTACATATCATTGTTATACATAAGTACAGTTAATTAAGAAGTTTTATGTTAACATTTTTAAAAATTCATTTTCAATAGTCAATGTTCATCTGATGGCACTTAGTCGCAAGTCTTTCATTGCGTATTAGACTTGTTACGTGGAAAACACAAAGCCACATGCTTATGTTAAATGACGTGTATTAAGCATTATCAAGTGGTGCTGAAACCCGTCTTAATTAATGTTATGGCACCTGAGTGATAACTTGCAAATTCAAAAACAAATATCTGTTGACAAGCAAACCCCCAAACTTCTATTATCCTCCTCATTACCTGGATGAATATAGACTCTTCCGCTTCATCTATGAAGACCAGGGTTACCATGGCAACAAGATGATTGCCTGTAATGATGCGGAAGCCTTTATGACCAAGAGTATTAAATCCATCTCATCGTTGACAGCATCATGATGATGGTGGGCACAATGAACGAAACCACTTTTAATCATAATTTGTAATTAAATTTCGGAGAGCAATGACTCTGCACAATTCCGAATATTGCATAACTTTTTAATCCTTTATTCATGTAAACTTTCTAAGAGATTGCATTACATAATTGCCCCGTAATTGAACATTATTTCAATCAGGGGATCAATTCATCAAATTATTTGGTAGAAGGCTTTTCATCTCAGCGCCTGCTGCTGAGTCATTGCCCATTAGTGCGGCTGATTGGGGTTTGTATACTGTTTAATAACCAGTCACAATCAGCTAGTTTTGGTTTCTGCAGAAAAGTTATTAATAATTCTATAGTACATGTGACATGTATAGTTTGGTGAAGGATAGTGAGTGGGTTATAAATCATAAGTTTACATGTTATATCCAGTCACCTGCGTCGTGTCAGTAATTGATTAGGGCAGCATGAGAAAGCAACTTAACAAATTTATTGTGTCTTATATTTTTCATTTCATAATCCAATGAAAATTAGGGAGGTTTGTGTTATATGGGGTATGACGCCTGGGATAAACGCCGCCCCCGAGGGTGGCTGATCTACGGTCCAAATGTTCTGTAAGAGGACAAAAATAGCATGTATTGGTTTTAAAGAAGCAATAAAAATATATGGAAGATGAGATTGTCGGCTCCTTGACCCGCCCATGCCTAATGCCCTAATAATATGTGTATTGATGTTAAACGAGCGACAGATAGTCAAAGACATTTTAAAAAGCTGCAAATTTGTGAGTACTTGATTATAGAACTTGACTTTATCCAATGATGGAAGCAAAACGCTAGCAAGGACTGAAAGAATGAAGTTTCAATGGGTTATATCTGATTGCCCAAAGTTGAAAGTTTTTTTAGGCTAGCGATGCAAACTGTGGGTATCTTACTAAAGGAATATTTTCAATTGTTCTCTGAATTCGGATGTCTATAATGTATTTATCATTGACAAACATTTAAATAGTATGATTGGAATAACAACATTTCTCTCTCGTTTTTATACAAAAGACAGTAGCGGCTGATTAAAAGGGTTTTTTTTTAATGTACCTTGAATTAAACGCATATATTTGTGTTAAAGGAAATTCCATCGTTCATTTCGTCACGTCATGCAGAGAATGATGTTGTATTAAAAAGGGATTTACTTTTGTTTACACTTACCTGACTGGTCGACTATCATACACGCTGTGTGGTCATGGTCGTTTCACTTAGACCAGTCCTGGTAATCACGGATAATTGATGAAGCGACTGGTCTCTTGTCATCTCAACATCTGATTGGATAGTTTCATAGCAAGCAGGGTAAAACCAAGGGTTATTGAAAGGGTAACTTAAGGTGCACAAGGATGAGAGGGTATAGGCATTTAGCGCGATAAAGATTTACAACACTTTCACATCACATTTCTTTTAACGGATCATTCATCAGACGGGTTTACAGCTAATTGGACAGGTAAGATCTAGTCCTAATATTTCTCTCGTAATTGACATGGTTGCTTCTCTTGGACTATGTACTCATAAACCAAGGAGACAGTGTCCGGATCAGAGCGGAGACAAAATAAAATTTGATTGGTTGTTCTTGATCGACCGTCACTCAGAAAGAAGCACACCCAGATGTTTCAGGGTACTTATTGACATAAAATATCGAAATAAAAATAAAACTTTAGATAAAGAAGATTAGTTATAATAATTTGAAACATTGCTCGGCTCTAATTCAATCACTATTCTTAATTTGGAATTAATCAAGTTTGTATTTTTTTTGTCAACCTGATTGGGGAGATGTTCCCCGGTAAGTCACAGATTCTGCCAACTCAGGGGTCCCAAATAGAGGACATCACTAAGCTTTTAAACGGATTGTCGGATTTTCATTATTTCTTTGCTCGTTTTCCTTCTTCCACACTCCCACCTTCGGCGGTTCCCCTTAACATCTTGTTGAATCGAATATACATGCAATTATCCTGTTTGAATCGATACCAATGCTTTCTCCATCATTATTTTGCATCTTCATATGACGTATCTTTATTTAAACACGCAAAAAGTAATGTAAGGTGTTATAAAAATGACTCCTTTTAATAGGAAGAAAGGTTGTGATGGCCAGTTTTGATGGCCAAAAGAAACATTACTATTTTGAGTAGTCATTTCCCATTTTGTATTCCATACTTTTGTATAAATATACATTGTTTTATTTTTTTTCTATATGATTTGAACCCGTGTCATTTTGTGATTTTGTTATACAATGCCTGCAAGTGTAGCAGAGATCTGTNTGAGATTGTCGGCTCCTTGACCCGCCCATGCCTAATGCCCTAATAATATGTGTATTGATGTTAAACGAGCGACAGATAGTCAAAGACATTTTAAAAAGCTGCAAATTTGTGAGTACTTGATTATAGAACTTGACTTTATCCAATGATGGAAGCAAAACGCTAGCAAGGACTGAAAGAATGAAGTTTCAATGGGTTATATCTGATTGCCCAAAGTTGAAAGTTTTTTTAGGCTAGCGATGCAAACTGTGGGTATCTTACTAAAGGAATATTTTCAATTGTTCTCTGAATTCGGATGTCTATAATGTATTTATCATTGACAAACATTTAAATAGTATGATTGGAATAACAACATTTCTCTCTCGTTTTTATACAAAAGACAGTAGCGGCTGATTAAAAGGGTTTTTTTTTAATGTACCTTGAATTAAACGCATATATTTGTGTTAAAGGAAATTCCATCGTTCATTTCGTCACGTCATGCAGAGAATGATGTTGTATTAAAAAGGGATTTACTTTTGTTTACACTTACCTGACTGGTCGACTATCATACACGCTGTGTGGTCATGGTCGTTTCACTTAGACCAGTCCTGGTAATCACGGATAATTGATGAAGCGACTGGTCTCTTGTCATCTCAACATCTGATTGGATAGTTTCATAGCAAGCAGGGTAAAACCAAGGGTTATTGAAAGGGTAACTTAAGGTGCACAAGGATGAGAGGGTATAGGCATTTAGCGCGATAAAGATTTACAACACTTTCACATCACATTTCTTTTAACGGATCATTCATCAGACGGGTTTACAGCTAATTGGACAGGTAAGATCTAGTCCTAATATTTCTCTCGTAATTGACATGGTTGCTTCTCTTGGACTATGTACTCATAAACCAAGGAGACAGTGTCCGGATCAGAGCGGAGACAAAATAAAATTTGATTGGTTGTTCTTGATCGACCGTCACTCAGAAAGAAGCACACCCAGATGTTTCAGGGTACTTATTGACATAAAATATCGAAATAAAAATAAAACTTTAGATAAAGAAGATTAGTTATAATAATTTGAAACATTGCTCGGCTCTAATTCAATCACTATTCTTAATTTGGAATTAATCAAGTTTGTATTTTTTTTGTCAACCTGATTGGGGAGATGTTCCCCGGTAAGTCACAGATTCTGCCAACTCAGGGGTCCCAAATAGAGGACATCACTAAGCTTTTAAACGGATTGTCGGATTTTCATTATTTCTTTGCTCGTTTTCCTTCTTCCACACTCCCACCTTCGGCGGTTCCCCTTAACATCTTGTTGAATCGAATATACATGCAATTATCCTGTTTGAATCGATACCAATGCTTTCTCCATCATTATTTTGCATCTTCATATGACGTATCTTTATTTAAACACGCAAAAAGTAATGTAAGGTGTTATAAAAATGACTCCTTTTAATAGGAAGAAAGGTTGTGATGGCCAGTTTTGATGGCCAAAAGAAACATTACTATTTTGAGTAGTCATTTCCCATTTTGTATTCCATACTTTTGTATAAATATACATTGTTTTATTTTTTTCTATATGATTTGAACCCGTGTCATTTTGTGATTTTGTTATACAATGCCTGCAAGTGTAGCAGAGATCTGCCGAGATTGGAGGTTGAAAAACACTACCATCGTGTCTTGCGCTAAAGGAAGGAAGAGGTGGGGACCCCCGACAGTGCTTGGCACGATGAATGATGTCTACAAAGTAGAATAAATCGTGTTCCAAATCCGTCAGTCTTAACGTAGAAGGATCATTATCAATACAGTCATTTTAAAACAATGAATTACAATTTTAAACAAAAGAGGAAAGTCATATACGATAACTTAACATGTTTTGATTTAATTTGAGCAACAGCAAAAGAAAACTACATCAAGTTTTTTATAGAGATGAACGACGCCACTCCCCCTTCGCCCCTACTATTGCTTAGGGATGAGGAGCAATTACTCTAGTCCTGAATATACTTATTAACTCACATTTATACACGTTTCTTTATTTCTAGTAACGATTGGACTACAATAACTATTTGGAACCCACTTTAGAGGACGCGGCTCTGACAAGCATTCTGGTGTTCAAGAACAAACTTTGTGTTAGAGGTATGTATAAAAGTAGTATAAAAGCAGTTAATCAAATGTTGGCTCGCCAATCAATAAATTGTCGCTTAATTTTTCTTTGTTTAAAATTTTGCGGTTTTCTAGAACATTTTTTGTTGGGATTGTTCTTTAAGATAAATACATTTCACCACAAAATAAGCCTATAACGGACTTTTGCATTGGTATATGAAAGTTGGCATGTTTTTCTTATCTGTGGTACCTCTGGCATAAACATAAAAGGGACTCATCTGACACTAAAACTTTGAAGAATACATTTTTACAATGTATACATTTTATCAAAAATCCTTGCTACTTGTAAATATTTTAAATCTCAATTCAGACTCTAAATTTATCGATAGAAATTCAATGGTGATTAAAAAATGTACCTTCAATTGTACGATTTCGACAGGAAAGTGTCCTTTTTTCACTTTGCCCCCCCCCCCCTAATCAAAATTCGTTCCGCCGCGATTGTCGACAGGTTGATGTATTTAATTCATTGAAGGGTGAATTATAAAGGATCTGGAAGGTCTAAAAGCATTCACATAACTGCCACCTTTAATGTTTCCTTATAATTTCCCCTTCAATGAGCAAAATCGGATAATTTGTTTTCAAAGTTTCATCAATGTACTGATGAGGAACTCTGTGTCAGCAACTCTGATAAATTCCGTGACGTCATTGCTGACAGCGCTCTATTCATTCTGTACACCAGGTAAGGAAAAGAAAGGATGTAGTTTAGAGGCGTTTATCATTCAAAACAGAGCGGGTAGGATTATTTTAAAATTAAAGTCACATCATCATTTTTCCATAACATCCATTCACGAATCATTACATTGGGAAACATTGAAATCTCGCCAATCTCTTCATATTCAAATCATGATGTATAAGATCCTGAATGACTTAGCGCCAAGCTACCTTAGGGAAAATATTTACTATCGAGAAAAGCATTACAATGTACGAAATAATAATCTATACTTGCCAAAGCCACGTACAAACAGTTGCAAACGTACGTTTTTCTATAGAGGTGTAGAATTGCATAACTCAATCCCGATCCATATTCGAAACTGCCCAACGCTTGCCTCATTTAAACAATCTCTAATTCTTTTTTTGCAAATCAAATAATAATCGTTTTATATCATAGTTCTAGTCTAAAAGGAATTACTGACACCCTTTAGCCATATCCTTTTTACTATAACCCTACAGTAAGTTGTTGTTTTAATGTTGCTTTTTAATCACGTTTGCACGGGGGGGTGGGGTGGGGGTAGTGCTTGTGGGATTGTTTAGGATAAGATGTTTTTAGCTTAACTTTGTATTGTTAGACTCTTAGTTCCTCTTTCTCATTTGTCTGTTTCTGGTCCTCAAGGAAGACCAGCTGCACTTGTTTGCAGTGCAGCTGATATTGGGCTGTCCAGCCGTCTCTCTCCGATCTCTTCTTTTTAACTTCTTTTATTCATATATATGTTATAAATCTGCTGCTTGCCATGTTGTTTTATTTTAATCGAGTAAATTCTTGTAAGTTGTTATCTTATTATGTATATATAATCTTTACTTTCTTTTGTATGTTGTGTATATTTTTCCTTTTTTATTTTGTATTTGTTGTGTTATCTTTTATGACGGAAATAAAACAAACAAACAAACAAACAATGTTTACGCCAGAAGAAGAGAGAAAGAGGATCGCCATCTTAACGTCTCCATCCGAAAGACGGTATGCGACCAGGTTTCGAACCCACAGGCAGGAACTAACCCAAGTCTATGACTGTCCCGAACAGCTTGATTTCAGGCGCACGCCACGACGCCTCAGTATAACATTGTCATTGTTACTTATACAATGTATTTTTTAAAGAATCATGTTGAATCATTATGATATTTTCTATCAATCCATATTTTGAAAATACATTATACAAAGTGAATATGGAGTAATCCTCTAATACATCACATATTCTGCCAAATTGCCAACTCAAGGAATCCAATCAGTGAACATATCCACAACTGTTGTAATTCAAAATTATTTAATCCATACTGCCATAAGACTCTAAAGGATTTCGGTGTTTTGCTCATTTTCCTAGAATATGTTCATGTTACTTTTCTTCATCTGCTGGAAGCACAAAAACGCCAAGAAAAATTGTTTGAATGCCCTCCGATGCAAGTTATAAAAAAGCGGCGGTTGGTAGGAAGATTTTTTAATTATCATCATTTACCTTTTTTTCCAAGACAATTAATTTTATAGAATTCATGGGGAAAACAAGACTTAGAATTGGATGAAAAGGTAAAGATTATTTTGAAATGTCTTTTCAGGTTATATGTCACTTTTTCAATTTTAGTGAAAAGCAACAACCAAATAAAAGATAAAGTTCAGGTCGGACCATTATAGACGGTCGATTGGTGGAGGCATCCAAACAGTTTGTTTGTACTAAATGCAGGATTTCGCTATCCATGCCAAAAAATGCTGCATTCTAGATCGCTTTAGTACTTCGTCTAGTCCTCGTATAATAATGAAACTTGTTTGTATTATCAAAATAATTTATAATCGAGGACGTATTCAGAGCAGCCTCTTCGTTCTTGCAATATTAATGATTGTGTCAGGGCTTCAATTAATAATGTCAATCTAGCTCCAGACAAAACCCGGTCATAATATTGGTATTGGCCGAATCTACACAACCATGCGTGCTTGTATATTACGTCATCGGTTACAATATGGCTAGAGATTTTGTCGCATGAACTGAAATAATCATTTTGAAACAAATGTCAAATGATTGATTAACAATGATGTGTTATAATAGCGGCCTTCATCCATATTTGATTACTGCACTCGGATGATAGCTTTAGCCTTTAGTTTCACATCAATCTGATACACGTAATGCACCGATACACATCATGTGCCATTTGCAGCTCTTTCATGCAACATGGATTTCACTTTTCTAAGTCGACTTCGATTTTTAATAATGACAATCGGAAAGTAGCAATGAAATGACGGTCCAGATATTTCGACAATAATATTTGAATGATATCAAAGCCCAAGTATGGTTTTGGTAAAGATTGAGAAATGTGAATTCTAGGGATGTTCATCTTGATATATATCTTATACACATTTTAAGACAGTAGCATAATTTTCTACGAATTGATTCACCTTGATCATCTGGATTTGACCGTTAAATAACATTTAGCGTCCCCTCTTGGTAATAACAATATTTTTTTTATCGCGTATACGCAGGCTTATTTCCGATATTTGACAAAAGAATGATAAAGAGATATACACAAAACTGAAATTTTGACATTTTCATTCAATTATGTACATGAGAAGGTGTCCTTTATCAAGAAATTAAAATATATTGAATAAGTCTCGGGGTACACGAGACTGAGATATATTGCATATTTTAGGCTATATCTTTACCAAAACTAATTCAATTTTCATACAATCGTTTTTGTAGGATATTCATTATACTATATTTCATTTTATTTAGATTTGAAGCCAAATTTTGGGAACAAAAATATTCGATTTTACCAAAACTGTAATTTTGCATGCAAATTGGCAACGTTCGGTCACGCGTTGTGATATCAGTTCTTGCATTCCAATGTGCCCACCCAGAAGTTTAAGACCCGGACGCTCGACTTTCCATGTATTTCAGGTTTGAACTTTAAACAAATCTGAAATCACTTATAATGTATGTTGCTAATTAAAATAATTCAAAGTGAATAGTATATCAATATAGCATCATATCTAAATGAGAACCATTCAGATATGACAATCTCTTCATTGTCCTCTGAATAGGAAGTGTTCAAATACCTGAATACCAGATAAAGTTTTGTCAAGACAACAATATAAACTTAGAAGTAAAAGTAGAATGAAAACAATTATCCATATTAATAATTAAAATGATATTTGATCAATAAATGTATCTGCCTGATGTATTTAACGATTCCTTTTTCCGGTAAAAAGGAGTGTTTAAAAAAATGACATATATGTAACAAAGTGCAGCCTATGGTTTCCATTTCTCATAGCATCCGGATAACTTAGCGCAGCAGTAGCGGGGCTTTCATTACGTCATCCACTCATAAACCCATGCATGAATAACACGTGACAACTTGTCAATTTGCATGAAAATTGTGATTCAACACTGGTTTAATTGCATCATACAAGTCTTCAAGACTATCTTATTTATTGTCCAATTTTGTCGAATATTTTTCAGCTTTTATTTTGTACAAGATTTTTCTGAAGCAGAATTTGCCTTTCGTGATAAACATGTCCCCATAGTAGGCACCTACACAATACTGATTTGTTCTCATCGAATACAGACTAGAATATGTCGTGAACACTATGATTTCCTTTACATAATTATATGTTTTTCGATGCTAAAAGAGATGCACTATTAGTGACTTGAAACTACCAATAGATAAATACTAATCTAAATAAAAACAGAAGTGTCATGTACTATTCTGCGCACTTGACCGGCAGACAAAACGTCCTCCGAGTTGACGCATGCGCAGCGTAAGTGTTTTGTTTCTCCATCATGACTTCTAGCTCAAGTACTTGTAAGGAGATCCGCTTCAAAAAGAGCAACTAATTGGACACTTAATATCTAATCGTAAAACAGCACTTATATCATTGTTGAAATTAGAGCAGTGCCCGAGACCACCCCGTCCCTACTGTTTGATGCACTCTTCTGATAATTTTTTGTTAGTCGACATCATTGAACTTACAAATATCTACAAGGTGTATTTCAAGCATAGCTTCAGCTCGTGGAACTCTGGTTTTTTTTCTCGTGACCATTTAGACTTTCCGTGTTTCCAAAGTAAATAAATGGACATGACGTGTGATAGGATGAAGGAATATTATTTTGAGTTTGCTCACAGTAATGTGTAATATCTTTGCTCTGTGTAAAGTCAATATAATTTTAATATGAAAGCCAGTTAACTTTGCTTTTAGCCAATTAGCAGGACGGACAGTGATACGCAAACACTCGCCCTGAGTCAGCACATATCAGCTTTTAATTGAAGATGTCATTTTAATATTTTCATTTCTACTCTCAGTAGCTACAGGACATGCTATGATAATTCCATTTCAGATTTTACTCAGTTGATAATCATTAAATTCGTCCATTAACGTTCCATCATTCTATTCGACGAGCGTCATTTTCTCAAATGACTTAGTGGAAAATGTGATACCACGATCTGACGTGCTAACCTTGATATGATTCTCGTATTACTGATCTTCACATTGGATGACTTAGTGCAGAGCTCTCACATGTAAACACGTACTACCAGCATCAATCAAGTTTTATTTTAAAGATCGCAACCAAGTGTGAGGAAGAACGCTGCAAGGCGACAAGTTTGATATTAGTTGCTAGGATCATATAGTTTGTAGACTATGGTAGGATCGTACTCTTGGTAAAATTGTCTCAGATTTTGATGTCTAAGTAGGATTTTGTTCTTTGTTTTGCAACGATGAACCGTAGAAGTCTGGGGTCGATTCTGAAAACCAACCCAAAGTGGAACTATCTTTCTGGTCGTACACCACCCCGTGAACGAAAGGACTCCTTAATGTCTAACAGCTGTGGCGACTGCTCACCAAACATGGATAAAGATAGGAAGGTAGGCCTTATCACCAAGTTATGCCTTTATCTATATATTAATCTGTTTAAATTTCTCACTTATTTGATAAGAGCATCCGTACTTTAAAGCTAAGCTACACATTAATAAAGCTATTGTACAGTGGTCAGCGTACTCATTTGATGAACGCACAAATGCGCTATGGGAAACGCNATCGATATTCAAAATATATTTCGATATAAAACTTCAAAATGTAGAAATATCAGAATCGAATGAAAAACGCCTTTAAATCTAAATTCATCATTATCATCACCACCTTCAACAACAAAGGGCCTGTTTTGAGTTTCCTTACTGATCTGCATTTTATATATCTTTATTCTTAAGGAACCGTTTTTATATTTTGATCAGATAGCATAAAAATCCTCATTTTGGTTAAAAAAAAAAGGTGGGTATTTTACTGATAACTAAACCCCTAAATGAGACACTTAAACTACTTGCATATAGCATTATTGAACATGATGATAACAGTATATTCTGTTAAGTGTCGTTATGAACAAGTTTTTGCTTTTCAAATTCTAAGCTCTTTTTTATTTCAAGAAATAGCAGACTTGATGCAGAGGCTCATTTGGAAGCCCATTTCTCACCTCTTTCTGTAAAAATACAATATATTTGAACAAAGTTGACATCTGTAACTGGAAATGGACTATATAAACTAGGTTCTATTAAAGCATAACAAAAGTTAACAAGCCACACGTAATCTTTTCGTAATGAGAATACTGTGCGCCTAGAAACGTCCGTATCAAGCGCCTGATAAATTTTACATATCATTGTTATACATAAGTACAGTTAATTAAGAAGTTTTATGTTAACATTTTTAAATATTCATTTTCAATAGTCAATGTTCATCTGATGGCACTTAGTCGCAAGTCTTTCATTGCGTATTAGACTTGTTACGTGGAAAACACAAAGCCACATGCTTATGTTAAATGACGTGTATTACGCATTATCAAGTGGTGCTGAAACCCGTCTTAATTAATGTTATGGCACCTGAGTGATAACTTGCAAATTCAAAAACAAATATCTGTTGACAAGCAAACCCCCAAACTTCTATTATCCTCCTCATTACCTGGATGAATATAGACTCTTCCGCTTCATCTATGAAGACCAGGGTTACCATGGCAACA
>BQKZ01002149.1:72955-88026 GCA_036244855.1 Temnopleurus reevesii
GGGAGGGGGGAGGGGGAGGGGGGCTTCTCTTGAACACGTACGTTAACGCTTCCTCCCCATGCCTTTCCTAAATCCACCCTTTCGAGACGAACCAAGTAGGACTTAATTCAGCCTATTTTTTTGCGCTGACCATACCTTAAAAACTGCACATCCTAAAATCATGGAATTTTGATTACCTATCAGGGATCATAAAAACTCGTAATTCCGATAAGTTGAATGCCATCTAGATGCCATTTTGTAAAATGGCATTATTATTCATATATCTTCCTTAATAATCATCAAAAATCATTCATAATTACATGACATAAAATTGAGGTCAAGGGTAAACAATTTATTTGGTTAGAGGTCATGCAAAGTTCATGGCACGCACGTAAACGAGTCAAAATTCTAAAATGCTCAAAATAAATTTTCGATTGAATTACAGTACGTTTAAATTTTTAGGTCATTTCAAGCATTTCAAAAAATTGTGAGGGCACACATATTAGATGCTAGTTGTGGATATGATTTCATGTGTCATTTATCCTTTATAAACAATTTGTCATCATAAAAATGGTGCCTAAACTTCATATTCTTGAAAATGGCGTTACAATTTTATGCAAATTTGTGGATTACTCCAACAATATTGGTCGTCATGTGCCCAGATGTTGATATGTTGTTAGCTGAGGCATTCCTTCACAAATAGATGATCAGTATTTTTCAGTCTGACAACGTTAACTCAGTGTATTTTTACATTTATATTTAATCATGTCAGGCGTCGTGGAGGCGACGTGGAGGCGTCGTGGTGTAGTGGTTCTGACTCTCGCCTTTCAACACGAGGGTCGTGGGTTCGAATCTCACCCATGGCGTCAATTTCCTTCAGCAAGAAATTTATCCATATTGTGCTGCACTCAACCCAGGTGAGGTGAATGGGTAACGGTAGGAAGTAATTCCTTGAATGCAGTGAGCGCCGAATGGTAGCCATGCTATAGCCGGGTAATAATGCACAGAGCGCTTAGAAACACTTCGTACTTTTAAGCGCTATATAAATGTTGTGTATTATTATTATTGTTATTATGTCAATTTCCGCTTTTTTAACGTATAGTCTCTACTGTGTAAGCGCGCACATATGTCAGCTCTCAGTTGTGGATAGGATTTCATGTGCCATTTACCCTTCATAAACATTTTGTCGTTCTCAAAATGGCCCTTAAACTCAAAGTTTCCTATTTCTGAAAATGGCGTTACATATTTTATGCCAATTTGCGATTACTTTGATCACCTTTTAAATGTATCTTAATTGTTCATGCAGGTAGATATGGACTATACCTCAATCCCAGAACTAGCTTGAGGTTATATGATCATCACCATGTCGTCCTCTAGACGCCAGTTTCTAAAATCACATGTTGTCATGTCGCCATGTTAACCATTTCATCTAAAAATTACCTTTTATCAAAGGATTTAACGGCAGACCACCTAATTCGTCCACGTGACGAATTAAATGTCTAGTTATCATTATTATTATTGGTGTTTTCATTATTGCTATTGTTACTGTTATAGTTATACTGTATAGTTACTTAAAGCCTGACTTTAAATCTTGACTTTTAATCAACGGAAAATAAATAATCATTGAAGAGCTTCATGCCGATTCATTTGCATTCTAAGAAATGAATAACGGCGTATTACTTTGCGTTGCAGAGACTACAAAGGACGCACACCATTCCATCTTGCCTCGATGGGAGGATACAAGGAAACAATGGGTATTCTTCTATCAACACATGGACATCTGCTAGATCTCAAGGACGATTGTGGGGTGAGTGCAAACTAAATTCAATCTTTAATGGGGAGAGAACTCAGGATGTGTTCTTCAAAATCAACTGCAACATTGCAGATTGTAACACATATTTTCATTCGCACACGGTATGCACATTTGGGTCATTCTACACATTTCGGTGCCAATTGACTCTTATAGGAACGGAAAAAATAAAAGTTGTTCAAATTGTTCAAAACAATTATATTGGCTGATTTTATAACTTTAATATATTGATCCATCCAAATCTAAAATATTGGCAACACCACTTTAATATTTTGTTTTCAGCACACCATCGAAATTTAATGTGTTAATACCAAAAATATTTTAGTGTGAACTCCGTTACTAGATGCCCTTTGTGCAAATACGGGCGGTTGATCAGTTTTTTTTACGCAACATTAACTACTTTATGCTATGGAATAGTACAAAGATAGTATCTTGACTAAAAGAATTGGTCCAAAATTATCCCATATGCCAGTATTGGAAATTTTGACACAATGTATCTCAACTCATGATGATTTTTAATCGTCCATTGGACATTTTTTTCAGTGATTAAAAATTTGGTTCTTTTTCAAAGTGTATACTTATCTTTACGGTGAAGCAACCAAATATAGCGTTTCCATCTTGTACATGATAACCAAACACTTTTCTATCAAAATGCGACCAATCATCAGTGGTGAGCCGGTAACGTAGTTCACAATTTCAATGAAAAAAAAACAGCAACATTACGAAATGAAATATTTGGATATATAGTATAGTATAGTATAGTATAGTATATTTATTCAAACTAAATCAGACACAATAAAAGTACATTTGAAAGGGCAATAACAAATAGACTGATTATACAGGTTTGGGACCTTTAAAAAGCACTGTGAACTATGAATGTGTTCATTGCTCAACTATAAACTTTAAAAACGGTGATATGTGTAATAAGATGGTAAGATCTTTTATTTGGGTTAGAACATGTTGCATTTAACACAATTTTCCTTCACCATTCAAAATATTCTTGGATGTTTATGAATTTGGATCTTTTTCAACGTTGTATTTCTTAACGGTGAAACTACTAAAGATAATGTTTTAATTTTGTACATGATAATCGAACACTTTGTTGTCAAATGCGACCAAGTTTGTATCATCCCTTGTTACGATATTTACTATACGAGGACAAATATAAACAACCCCTGGAGCCGGTAACGTAACTCACAATTTCACTGAAAACCAGCACTATTACGAAATGAAACATTTGCAACTCTAATATGTATTCATTAACTAAAAACAGTGATAAAAGTGATAACATAGTAATAATTTCTCTGTAACTCAACATACGTTGCATTTTCAGCACAATTTGTCTTTGCAATGCAAAATATTTGGGTGTTTTTAAATAAGAACAACGAAGGAAATCACGAATACAGCATATTTTACAAGTACAAAAAGGTAATTATGTGGTTAATATATTAAAAGAACCGTTTTATATCAAATTCGATCATGTAAAACAGAAAACCTGATTTTAGGGCTGGTTTTTGCATTTCGGGTTCGGGATCTTTTCAGTTAGTCCCGTCAGGCGCGGATCCAGGGAGGTGCGCGGCGGTGCATGCCCCCCCCCCCCCCCCATATTTTTCGGCTTTTTTGTTTTTGGGCGAGGTTTTTGCAATTTTGGGCTCCACGCCCCCGCTTTTTTTTATACCTTTTTAAAAATCCTTGATTCGCCACTGCCCGTTTCACAGGTCTGTTACTAAGGCTAGTTTTCGTCGGGTATTTGAACAGATATCATAATTTATACTCGTTTTTTGACAGCAAATCTTATATTTCACAAACAGAAACCAGTTCATTCGGCAAGATGAATGTTTCAATTTCTAATTGGTGTGAATTTTATTACTCCCATTTTTTGCAAACGTGTGTTGAAAATAGGTTAGAACGAACCACTAGCATTTCGTTTACCCATCACGAGTTATCTCGTTACTCGGCTATGAGTATGAAAAAGCCGTCATGAGTTATCACGTTCTTCGGGTGGAATGGGTTAATTGCTTTGCGATTTCATGCTTTCTAATTATAGCGGGAAAATAAACTCAATCAAATTCAAAGAACACAAGAATGTTTGATGTTGTTGTTGGTTATTTTTTGTTTTTGTTTTGGATTTTTTTCGCGCCCTCAAGCTGCAAAATTTTTAGGAATGCTAAGTTAAAAGGAATTAAGATTCATTCATTATATAAGAAAAAGAAAAATGAAGAAGAAGAAGAAGAAGAAGAAGAAGAAGAAGAAGAAGAAGAAGAAGAAAGAAGAAGAATAATTCATCCTCAATTTGAATGAATCTCATGAGTCAATAGTGCGGTGTATTTGGCAATCTGGCCGATCTTCATAATAACTCATTAGTGTCGCTATTCATAATGCAGAAGAGGTTCGCTATCCATAATAACAAATAGGGGTAACTAATCATAGGGGTTGCTGTTCTTAAGGGAGGAAAAATTCACTATTTATATTTGCTGTACAGTCCACATTACAAGTGAACACAGTGCCCAAATGTATTCATTTGATAGCTATGATTTTTGGCTAACTCCTTAGTCTATTTTCGATCTCATCGATCGTCACATTATTTTAATAATGAAAAATGTCAAAGTAGGCGAACTTGCCCCGTGTCGGGGCATGTTCGCCTAATGCATAAAATTACTTTTTGTAAGGGTCGCTATTCATAGTGACACATGATGGGTAATATTTTATGATAAAATTATAAAATAGCGTCCTTCATGTGTCATTATGAATAGCGACCCCCGTGTCTCATTTTGAATAGCAACCCCCTTTTCTGATTATCAATAGCGACCCGCGTGTCTTATTATGAATAGCGACCCACTTTTATAATTATGAATAGCAACCCCTATGAATATTGATTCTTATGAATAGCGATCTTAAGTCTTGTTATGAATAGCGAAAATCTTCTGTGATTATGGAAATTAACTCTTATGAGTAGTTATGAATAGTTAATCTTACGAGTAATTATACATATGGCGATCCTCATGAACGATAACCATTATGACTCCCGATCCTTATTAGTTATTAAATAGCGGTCCTTATGAAAAACTGGTCTTTGTGAATAGTGGTCCTTGTGATTAGCAAGCGTACCCTGATTTATATAAATTATGCCCCAGGCAAATAGGAGCCCGGAAGTGACACGACTCAACACGATTCTTGGTCCAGTTGAGTCCTTTGTGATTTGAATTGTACGTCCCTTATTATTCAGGAGTAGTGAGTCAGATTAATCAAGACTCAACTGGAAAACGAATCGTGTTGAATCATTTTGCTTTCGGGCTCCTATGTGACAGGAGCTTTAAAAAGACTCACAGTTCATAAAAGGGAAGTCTACACAAAATAACATTTTAACTCAATCAGAAAATTTTGTTGAGCAGAAAAAAAGCAAACGTTTTGGGTAAACAGGAAAACTGATATAAACAAAGTATTGAGATTTCATGGTCTGTCAATTTGATGATGACTGTCACAGATGGACAACTCACCATTATTTTATGTATAAATTTAGATATTTAACTGCATTTTACCTTAGTTTGATTTTTTTTTAATTGTCGATTAGATTGCATTGTTTTTAATGAATGTTATTTGTTTGATAAGTTAATTAATCAATTTATCAATCATTATTGCCTTTGAGATAAGGAAATACTGCATTCTTCACTATAAGTTGCCTTTTCTGTACAAGTATCAACATTATTATATAAGAATTTTTGCTATGAATTGCATCGCTCGGCAATTATCAGGATTGTTTGGAAAAAATCCACACTATTATCTTTCTTGTACTTTTGGTGGCCCTAAAAAGGGCAGTTGGTGTAGGTTTAGGAAGAAGAGAACTTCTCTCGCTCCTCCGCAGTTTGCAGCATTTGCTGTTAACAACATTGCGAACTCGGCTGAGGTTCCCCGTTCGAAGAATGGGTAGGATTTCAGCACATGTCGATGTATGGCTTTGCAGCGGTCGTCGTCCACCAGAGCAGCACATCATCACAATCATCATTCCATCATTATCGCAAATCAAAATGCAATAAATAATAACACGTGACTATTTATGACACAAAATAAACAGTCGAAGAAAACCTGTACCTGAACTTATTTGAAACATACACAAAATGAGAAACCATAAGACCCCCCCCCCCAAAAAAAAAAAAAAAAAATAATAATAATAATAATACATGTATCTAGTCGCCTCATAGTCACCTCTGCCTTCAGAAAATAAATATGAACATTGCATGTTTATGGAAGTAATGTGTTTCTTTATCATTCACTGGCCCACCCCGACTCCGTTTAGTAAGATAAAAAAAGTGTTTTTAAAATTGATTTTCAATAACGTTGTTTTTACTTTGTAAATTTCAAGCAATTCAGCCTCTGAGCTGCCATTTGAATTTCTTAATAATATACCATTTCAAATCAAATCCAATTCAATCAAAATGAAACAAAACATTCTGCCTAACACAAGTCTCGCTTTCAGGTTTTTGCCTTCTTTAATTTGTTTACTATGGTAAAGGAAATAGATGTTCAATTCAATTCAATTCAAATCATCATCATCATCAAACGGCTCAATATAGAAAATGAGATGACGTTATTAGACAGCAAATGAATAAGAACCTGCATATACAATGACGATATTGCGAGATTCATGGAAATATTCAATGTTTAGGAAATTACTTTTGAAATTTACTCCTTTTTCATCGAAAGATTTTCCTGGCCTAGACAAAGTTTTGTTTCAAGTCACATATCTGCTGTACCTCGATGTAGGTGACTCCCATAATCACTAATATCGTCATCCTATTTCAGAATATCTATAATTTGCCACCGGTGTGTCAAAGAGTAGGCTTTACTTTATTTAAAGTAACTGGCCATCTTGTCGAGTCGGCACTAGTAGGCTGTGAGTTCAGACTTAGACCAGTCATACCAAAGACTTTATCTTCCTTGTCAGTCAGTTAGGAGTAAAGAAAGTAAGCATATGTAGCTGCCAGATAAAGGGCCTGTAACAAAAAAGAGATACGATAAATTGAAAATTGATAATATCTCTATGCCATAGACTTAGGATTAATATTTATTGTAATTGTAATTGCATATTTTATGATATGGGCCCATGATCTCTTTGTTGCTCTAAATATGGGCTTCAAGCAAAACGCACCATCATATGTGGCACATGGCAGGAATAATAAAGATTATCTTCTCTACCAATCCCAACAGAACACACCAATCCTGCTAGCCACTGAAAACGGTCAGGTTGGGTCTGTGGTCTACCTACTCGATCATTGTGCTGACGTCACTGTGATGAACTGTGCTGGTGATGGCATCATGGATATAGTCTTTGACACACACAACAAGGACGTCGCAGTCGCCATCGTCATGCATAAGCGGTAAGCTCAATCACAGCACGTAGGCAGAGCTATAAATAAAATTAGTAATTGATGAGAAGCTAAAGTATTATTTCTAGAAGTTTAAAATATGATTACGTTTGTGAAAAATACAGGTCTGTGAAATGCACAAATTATGTTTGGATCTATCGACAGGTAGCCTAGAATTGGGTCTAATGCTAAAAAAATACTTAATTTTATGTGTGGAATTGTAAATATTCATTGTCTATTTATATTGTACCACATTTTACGAGCTGAACCAATTTATGAGAATCATTAGCGTATTTATCTTACTATCCTTTAAATGAATCCAAAGTATAGTGAAAATCCAGTTACCAGATACCATGGTATTATACCGGATGGCAAATATGAAGTATTTGGAATGACGATGAGTTCTAAAAACATTTCAGTTTATTTTGATGATTTTAAATAACTCTGATATGTTGAGAAATTTGTTAATGGTACCGTAATTCTATTGACCAGGTAAAATGACAAAGTGTCCGATAATTCTATTGACCAGGATACTTGAGATGTGTGAATATCAATTGTAAATGAGGTACACTCTACGGATCTTACCTCGTTCGCCATGTAGGATTGAATGTATAGCCAGTAATAAAGCGTAATGTTGTTATTCGCTCAATGTTTCTCTTCAGATGGGACGAGTTATTGATGTGTACAATCAGTACTCAGAACCCGATTGATCGTCTCATACAACACATGCCTGATGTCTTCATGGTGAGAATTAGATTTGTCTCTGAACATATATTGATAATGAAGAATATTACTATAGCGATAAAAACAAAGAGTACCATATCGTCTTCACAACCTTTTACAGGTTGATTTTTGTTTTATAACGAATACATGTACCAGGGCGGTGTTTCACCAAATCATTCGTAAAGTTACGCATTACTGTAAGAAAGACTGGAGTACGTTAACAAGTATAATATGCATTTAAGATTCTTTACCATAAGCACAAGAAGTGGTACCAGGTCTGCGTAAAGTCGTTCTTAAAGTCTTTCGTAACTTGGTGAAACACCGCCCTGGGTTGTGTTTCATAAAGCGATGCGTAGATCTAGTTCTTAAAGTCTTTCGTAACTTGGTGAAACACCGCCCTGCACTTATTTCCTTCAAACGTACACGCATGTATCACATTCCCTGAATTAAAAATAAGTTCCATCCACCTGTATTGGATCACCTAAGGTGAAATTTAATTGCTCTTAAAAGTGTGTGACTTCGTCTTTCAAAATGGTCTACGTTCACTACTTTCAACAAGTAGTAGATTTATGATTTATCAATTATTTATTCAGTAATACAATGACGATGTAATTTGGCGCTCTGTTTATAAATTTGGACGTCGGCTCTGGGCGGTTTTCCACTAAATCATTTTTAAATCGAAGACTGAATCGAATTAAGAAAGACTGGAGTATGTTATTGTGTGGTATACTGAAATGAGTTTTTACCAACCGTCCGTAACAATGTGAGACACTGCCCTGCGCTTGGCTCTGTGTCTTATGTAACTTTATACGACTAGTCGCTTTACGACGAACGCTTTGCCGAACAGTTCCTTATTATTTCTTGTTTAGAAAGGTGTTACCATGGTTACATGATATCATTTACATTTATTTCACAGAAAGTACTAGACAGATGTCAGAGCGTATCAGATCTTGAGCCCGGGCATCCTGAATACTGGGTAAGATATATTTCTTGTCAATACTGCAAAACTTAACTTAGGTCCAACGTCATTTTTTATATATATCAATAATTTGCCAAATTGTGCAGACTACTTCAGTTTCAGACTATTTGTTGACGATTCCAATTTGTTTCACCTTTACCCAGTGGGGAAAAGCACTATTGATTTAGATGAAGCAAATGAACATCTTACAAAGCTATTGAATTGGTGTAATGCAAATAAACTTACAATAAATTTGTCAAAAACAAATTATAATATTATTAGTGGAGCTCGAAAAGTTACTGAAACTAAAGGACAACTGAAAATGTCAAATCCATGTTTAAGTGAAGTTAATGTTGCACTTTTCGTAGACTTAGATATTGATAAGCATCAAACACGGAAAAGCCAAATTGAAAACTAGGTAAACAAGAATATAAGAAAGAAAATTGGAATCATCTATCGCTTAAGAAGCTGCATCCCTCAAATGATTTTGGTAATATTGTATAAAACTTTAGTCCAGCCACAAATTACGTATGGAATCAAAGTATGGGGTAGCACATATGAAACAAATCTGAAACCCGTACTTTTAGGTAAAAAAATGGCGGTTCAAGGTATCACGTTTAGTTCAATCAGGACACACTCCAAACCATTTTTCAACAAATTGGAACTTTATGCTTTATGCTAAGTATTATAATATTTCTTTGTTGTACAATACCATGTTATATTATTGTTTCCTTGGATAATAGATAAATTCAATTCAATAAATTAAATTCAATTAAAAAAGGACAGTCTATACAAGAAAACATATCAAGAGGGTCTTTAGAAGAGGATGCTTAGACAAGGGTTTCCCGGACAGAGAGTGATGCGTGGTGCTCACCAACACAAACGCGTAATCCCGACTATACTATTTTCAGTACCTCGTTAGTGTCCTAATAGAGGCCGATGAGTGCCGATATTTCCAAAAATTTACTCTTCTGCCCTCTTCGGCACTCTTGGAGATCAATCGGAGCCCATTTGTATCAAACAATTTTTTGTTTTTTAGATTTCTGATTCTAAAGGTTTGATATTCTAGATTCTATTCAAAGTTAAGAACCGCCAAATTAGACAGGCATGGTTTGTTAATTCTTGAACTGCTCTTACACTCTCGCAGGGTGATTTATGGGTATAGAAAGTGTCAGTATATACCAACAAAACTTGTTGTCTTTTTTTAAAGTAAATTCACCAACATTTGTTTATTCTTTGGAATAATAGCTTGGGAATAATGGGCCTTTGTAATTTCGAACATCACATAATTGCCGATGATGATGACGTTTAAACGTGGATACTGTCTTATTGACATGTAATTTTGCATCTATCTTATAAAATTTTCTTTTTCAGAAAAGATACGACTTCAAATATTTGCAGATCCCTGTCTCATGTCGTCGAAAGTGGCTAAAAGAATATGGCAACTTCTCTCCTCTCGTGACGTTGAATGTAAGTCCATTATGAAACATAGACGTAGGACTATCATCAGCATAGAATGAAAGCTATGTATGCCTTAAGGCCCAGTCACTCTTGTTATGTTGAATGTAATTCCATTTTGAAGACATAGAAGTAGAATTATCATCAGCATCTTGTGCAATGAACACCATAAAAATTAAGGCCCCATCACACCAAACACAGCACAGTATGGTATTTACTTAGTATCTTGGTTGTTATTGGTCAGTACACTCCTCCGCACAAAGGGCGTCAAACTTTTGGCCAATCACAGAGTAGACATCGCGTAAATGCTACTCAGTGATTGTGACGAGACCTTCAATTGAAATTATTCACTGAAGTTATTTATTTCCTACACTGTGGGTTATTGGACTGAAATATTCTTTCCACTCATTTGTATCTGTCAATATTTTGTTAACTGATCAACCTAATTCAAATTTCTCTTTCTAAGCTTCTCTAATTGCGTATCTGATTCTATAAATCTGACAATTTGCAATAATGTTTCCATTTTGGCATCTTGGGAAAGATATGGAAATTAAAGGGAAGATAACACTTTGAAGCAATACCATCGCTATGAATATACAAATGATTTATTTCCATTCAACATCTGGGGTAATATTTTCCAACTTAAAGGGGAATTACACCCATACAAGAATGTACGGTCAGTAAAGGAAGAAACATCAGATGAACAAACTGTGAAAATTTGAGCAAAATCGGATAATCCGTTCAAAAGTTATGAATTTTCAAAGTTAGCATTTCCACACGTGCTGGGCATCCTTGAATTGGCAACGTATAGCTAATTAGCATAATCTGTGATGTCATACATGGAGAACTCCTCATTCATTTTGTATGTAAATTTATTGAAAATGGATGAATATCATATTTCAAATGATGAATCAGCACCGTTCTTTCTGGAATGCTTGCAGAATTGATGTGGCTATAATAGATTTAACTGAGAAAAAAAAAATTGTCTACTTTTCTGGAAAAATAGGAAAATGTGAAATTCTGTGTACAAAGTGAATGGAGGGTTCTCCATGTTGACAGCCATTTTGTTCCTGATACGGTGCCAATTTGAGGAGCCCATCAGGGGTTTAAATCAAAACTTTGAAAATTCATAACTTTTGAATGGATAGTCGGATTTTGCTCAAATTTTCACAGTTTGATCACTGTATTTTTCTTCATCAACTGAGCGCACTCAAATGTCTGGGTGAAGTTCCCCTTTAATGATGTTATGCTTATCATTTTCCGTAATGATTGCTGTAATATATTTGATAAAGCCTGTAAATGGTTTGTATTTTATCCTTATCAGTCGATGGTTAAGTACAACCGTGTCGAGCTACTCAGTCATCCGGTTTCCATCAAGTTTTTGGATATGAAATGGTAAGATCCTTTCAAATATTCTCCTTCATTACCCACTCTTGTTAAACCTACAAGAATATAATAACAATAATAATAGATAATAGATGCAATTTATATAGCGCACGTATCCACTCTGCTGAGTGCGCAAGGCGCTTTTTATTATTATTACCCTGGCTTTAGCCCGGCAGCCATCCGCGGCGCACTTGGCATTTCAAAGAATAAATATTCCTGCCAGGTACCCATTCACCTCACCTGGGTTGAGTGCAGCACAATGTGGATGAATTTCTTGCTGAAGGAAATTGACGCCATGGGTAGGATTCAAACCTACGACCCTCTAGTTGAAAGGCGAGAGTCACGACCAATACACCACGGCGCCTCCGAAAGCCATGTTTCGGATCATTAACCAACACCAGTCAGTCATGAGAGGATTTATATCAAGGAGGGTTTTAAGAATAGAGTAACAGCTCAGAGTCATGAATGTGAAACACATACTGTACAGTAGTCAAATTCAAAAGATAAACAATATATAGGGCGATCCTTTGATGTCCGAGGTTCGATGCCGCCAAATACGACTGGAGTGATTTTAAGATTTCAGCCGATCTAAAAATTTAGCATTGTGTTTTTTGTTTGAATGCTACTGAGAGATACGTTCACACTATCTTCTAAACTCGGATCATAAGCCATTCGGAACGTGTGCTGTATGCCTAAGATCCATCAGTAATTATTGGCATGGTTCGGATCGGATCAGTCTTTTCCATATAAACTAGTCACATAGCTGCCTCGACTGAACACGAACACTGAATGAACACTGAACATGACTCTTTGTAGGCAGTTGACTGAACAAAGGGTGGTGGTCGATCATGTTTCTTCTGGGATTCTTTGTGACAATATGCCTATGCCCTAGAACCAAGCTTAGAACGATAAAAGATGTCCTCAGCTTGAACGAATTTGCACATGTTCTTAAATTACTTTCAATATCATGCCCAAACATAATAGAAGGATGTCACTTGAATTTATAAGCAATGTTCGTCCTCCCTCCGTGTTTCCCTTTTCTTTTGAGAAAGATAATGAATATTCATTTTACCCATGGAACTGCATCTCATAAATAATTTTTTCGGCATCTCAGCAGGCGTGGGCGCTCTATCAATTACATTTAGAAACACAAAAATTGCTCCAAATCATGTGTGCTTCTGGTCAGCTATTTACAGTATGCCACGACTGTCACGAACTGCCAGAAATAGCGCCAGTTATCCATACCCCGTGTAGATGTTATATCCCCGAGACACAGCATGATCGCAACACCGTCCCAACTGCACAAACTGATGGTGCCAATGCGGGAAGTGCGTAAATTATTCCCAAGCTGTTCGTAAACTCGCCGTAACAGTTTGTGTGAATGTGGAAATTGATGGGCACAAATTCATGAATTGTTTGTGAACTGAGCTTGACCAAAACTCGTGCAAGCGTCAGCCTGGCATAACGCTTTTCTACGATAACTTTCATGTTTGTTTCTTTATATAGACGTGCATTCATATGTATTGTCTTTGTTAGTTACTTGATATACTTTAGTCGATTAAATTGATTTTGCGAAGTTCGAAAATATATTTGTAATCAAAGCATCATTAGCGATTGAATATTACATCTGTATGCATTAATATTATGTAATGTCTACTCTATGTACAGGAAGGCGTATGGTGCTGCTATGCACACGTGCTTCACATCCATATACCTTGTGTTCTTAGCTGTCTTGACTCTATTCGTCTGCACCACGGACCCGAAACCACATCCCACTATCAATACTGAGATTGCCAACTTAACAAACCTTAACTATACAGATTTACACATGAGAAGAAACGAGGTAAGTACGTAACGTTGGAGAAGAATCATGGAGATGTTTGTCTTAAAGTATAAATCATGATGATGTTGTGTACGAGAAAAGAATTTAATGGAAAATTATGGGGACTAACAGAAGTGGAAGGGGTATGACGTTGGAGGACGATTTGGGAGGAAGCGAGAAAAGAGCATTACATCGATATCCATTCAGTTCGACCAGAGTTTTCATTCGACAACCTCTCTTGTAATGATACAGGTGCACTTTTGTAATTGTTGAAACACATGTAAAGAAGAGTGGTAATGGGAATGAAGAAGAAGAAGAAGAAGAAGAAGAAGAAGAAGAAGAAGAGAGAAGAAGAAGAAGAGAGAATGAGAGAAGGCAAGAAGGGGAAAAGAAGGAGGATGAGAAGGAGAATGATAAGAAGAATAAAAGAAGGAGTCGACAAAGGAGATGGAATCAGGAAAGAAGAGGATGAAGAAGTTGAAAAGGAGGACGAAGGAGAAACCAGAAAAAACATTCAAGAGACAGTGTGCTTTGATTGAAACGTTTTGTCCGTTAACCAATCCACATCTCATTTTTTGTTTCCTTTAGATTACAGATTTCCAGTACGTATGTGTCCTATTCATCGTGAGCTACTGTGGTATTAATGTGCTTAAAGAGTTTCTTCAGGTTTCCCAACAGGTATGTCATAATTGCTATCAATCCCCGTCATATTCTTGTATCGAATACATCATAAATCGCATTCAAATTTATCCAGTGAACATCCATAATATATCAATCTTATGTGGCACATTGTTTTACCGTCATTAAATTTAGCCCTTCTCATTTCAGATTAAATTTCAGCTGACAAAGATCGATTTAATTTTACTAACATTCAATTCCATTTTCATTTGAAGGATTTTCTTCATTACAATACCTTCTCCATTATAAAGCGATGAATTAAAGAATACAATACATTTACTCTATTGAAATGAGTGATAATGAATGTTTTATCATATATCTATTATTTGCAATATTACCTATGACAGTATGAAGAATGGAATTCAGATTTAGAAGAGGAACACTTTTAAAGCCTGCAGATTGTTAATGTAAATAAATTAAATTCTATCATACAAACTTGGAGAAATATCATACCCTAAGGGTTTCTACTAGGACAAGCCGAAAATAATAGTCTTACGTCGCACCTGGATCGTTTTACAGTATTTTTTTTTTTAACTTTATCTTTTCAGATTAAATTTAAGCTTTTACGTTAAGCTTTACCTGAAACATAGCTTTGGCAATATTTCTCAATTTGATTAGTCGCATTCTTGATGAAAATTATGTCTTTCAACGTTTGGTGAATTTTGGATACCCTGTGTCTCGTGTTTCAGAAATGGCGTTATTTCATTGACCCAACTAACTACATGGAATGGGCTCTGTATGTCACATCCACCATGTTTGTGGGTCCTTTCATCTTCAAAGATAACACACCAACATACCACAGTCAATGGGTCTTTGGAGCTTTCGCTATCTTCTTTGCTTGGTTCAACTTACTCCTTTACCAACAAAAGTAAGTTTGGCTATTTCAGGCATTCA
>BQKZ01002150.1:8884-19588 GCA_036244855.1 Temnopleurus reevesii
CACCACCACCATCACCACCACCATGACCATCACCTGCACCATCACCACCACCACCACCACCACCTCCACCACCACCACCACCACCATCACCACACTATCATCACCACCACCATCATTATCATCACCACCACCACCATCATCATCATCATCATCATGTAAACTAACCTAACTCTGGTGGGTCCACCCTGTATGTCTCTTCATTTATCCTGAGTGAAAAGGGATTCCTCATCAGTACATCTATACTGGTTGACCTCGCGACCTTTACATCATCTGCAACAAAGATCAAATATGAAATGGAAATGAAGATATAAATCAGGGGAAAGAGACAGCCAGATTATTGCACTGATTATGATGCGCATTTATCATATGACCTTCAATTTGTATCTGATAGCAATCTAGTTTTGAAATTAAAATTCACACTCGTATGTGTTACGTATACCATCTTAAAGGTTGAACAGTGGTGGTATGGCACGAACAGGTTAGAACTATGATCTATAGAAGATGTGAACGTACAGAAGCATGCATAAAATCTTAAATTATTTTCATTCATTCATTAGTTTTCATTATTCACCCCCTTATTTTTCTATTTATTCATTGATTTGTTAATTTAGTGTCATTAGCTTCTATACAGTAGGTATACAGTACTTGTTACTTTCTGTGCATTTTTCTGGTTATGTATTAAAAGGAAAACCTTTACATTATTTTGATTTGTATTTCAGTTAACATCTCTTTGCATTTTATACATTTATTTATTCATTTATTTATCTATTTGTGGTTTAAGTGTCATATATATCTAAAGGTCTACTTAATTAAAAAAATGTACACTGTACATGTACATTGTTCTCATTTTGAAACATGATGAACTTTCTTTTCTGTCTTGTACATAGTTATTTCTCATCAAACTACATGTATGGATCATATGACCTTTTCACCAGATGGTATCGTACTTCGACTTGAACTTAAGAGCTTTGCTTCGCACATCAGACCATACAAACCATTTTTTGTTATAAAGAATTCATAAGGCAATCTCAATACTGGAATATGTCAGTTTAAGGGAACCTTGACTTCTGGGGAGGTGATTTCTAAATCCCTTTGTTTCAATAGGGTGAATATCAGCATAATGAAATAAACTTCTGAAAATAAGTACACATCAAATGAGCAAATATCAGACATTGTTTAAATTACATGTACTTGGGGGAAATGAAATGTTTCAAGGGCTAATCGTTATCCCAGCGAGTGTCCCTACATGTATACCATCATTTTTATTCTTCAGATGCCTAAGCCAAAGAAAAGAGTGTAAATACACCAAATTCTACTAATTAATCCTGTATTTCAACCCCATTCACATTATCCCCTAACATACATGTACCATCATTGTAGATTGCCACTGTCTCTATGCCCTCTTCTTCATTCTTTAGATGCCTTCAGGAGCCAAAGATATGAGTGTATTTGAACCTACTTTTACTGTTCAATTCCTACATTTTATTGAGACCCCATTCACATTATCCCGTGACATACCATCATGTCTCCTACATTTTATTAAAAGGGCCCATTCACATTAACCCCAGCACGTACCATCATTGTAGATTGCGACTGTCTCTATGCCCCCGTCTTCATTCTTTAGATGCCCTCAGGAGCCAAAGATATGAGCGTATTTGAACCAACTTTTACTGAAATCCTACATTTTATTGAGACCTCATTCACATAATCCTGTGACATACCATCATGACTACTACATTTTATTAAGGGCCCATTCAAATTAACCCCAGCACTGTTCACATTAACCCATTCACATTAACCCCATCATTGTAGATTGCCACTGTGTATAGACACAAACTTTTATGAATCCTACATCTTATTGAGACCCCATTCCCATTATCCCGTGACATACCATCATGACTCCTACATTTTATTGAGAGTCCATTCACATTAAACCCCAGAACGTACCATCATTGTAGATTGCTACTGTCTCTATGCCCCCGTCTTCATTCTTTAGATGCCTGAGGAAGTCGCCCACCGTCTCTGTGACAGGCTTCAGGGTGAATTGACACCTCTCTCTCCTTGAGGGGAGGGGTACGAGGAGGGTGGGGAGGCCATTCTGGTAGTCACACACTACGCCATCTGTAAAAAGAGTGGTAGAAGAAGAAATTAGAAAAAAGATTTAACATTTGAGAATACAAAAGCAATTAATTTGTTATTTCACACTTTTTTTTTGTTTGTTGAAGATTTGAGGGTGAATTGGCACCTTTCTCATCTCGAGGGGAGGGGTACAAGAAGGGTGGGGAGGCCATTCTGGTAGTCACACACTACACCATCTGTAAGAATATTGGAAAGAGAAGTGAACAAAGATTAGCATACACATTAGAGAGTAAAAAAGCAATTCATTTGTTATATATATTCACATCGGTTTCTTGTTCGCAGAAGATTTGAGGGTGAATTAACACCTCTCTCTCCTCGATGGGAGGGGTACGAGGAGGGTGGGGAGGCAATTCTTGTAGTCACACACTACGCCATCTATAAATAAAATGGTAAAAGAAGATAAAAGATTTAAAATATACATTTATGACCGAAGAAAGGTCTTTAAAGGTTGAGAAAGAATTGACATTCCTCTCTTCTTGAGGGGAGGGTTACGAGGAGGGTGGGGAGTCCATTCTGGTAGTCACACACTACACCATCTATAAAAAGAAAAAAACGCGGAAGAAGAAATAAACAAAGATTTACAGTGTCATAAAGTGTCATCTGTTTGCAAATAAACTTTAAAATGCATCAAATCATACATTCTTCAGTACATGCAATGATTCAAAGATAGATAAAAAGAGAACTTCTGTTTATTACAGTATTTTGTAAGCTCTCTGTGGATTAATAGAAATCCTCGGTTAATTGATGACTGAATGAGGAATGTAAATCATTAACAAGAGAAACGCCGCCTGGCAGTCTCGCCTGCATAGCGCGAATTTAAGCAATATGCTTTTGACATATTTGTATAACTTATGGTTCAAGTTTGATGACAATTGAGCAAGGGATTTTGAAATAAGAGCCAAGGTTAAGTTTTCAGGTTAATATTTTGGAAAATTTGACCTTAGATGACCTTTGACCTCGACAATGACCTGAAAATTGCTCTGCATTATTTGGGCTACCCAATGGACTTATTGTGCAAGTTTAATGAAAATCGGGCAAGGGGTTTTGAAATGAGAGCCAAGGTTAAGTTTTCAGGTTAAGATTTTGGAAAGTTGACCTCTGATGACCTTTGACCTTGATCATACCCTGAAAATTGCTCTGCACTATTTGGGCTACCCAGTTTGATGGATATCGGGCTAGTGGTTTTGAAATGAGAGTCAAGGTTAAGTTTTCAGGTAAAGATTTCGGAAGTTTGACCTCAGACGACCTTTGACCTTGATGATAGCCTGAAAATTGCTCTACACTATTTGGGCTACCCAATGGACCCATTGTGCAAGTTTGATGAAAATCGGGCAAAGGGTTTTGAAATGAGAGCCAAGGTTAAGTTTTCAGGTAAAGATTTCGGAAATTTGACCTTAGATGACCTTTGACCTTGATGATAGCCTGAAAATTGCTCTACACTATTTGGGCCACCCAATGGACCTATTGTGCAAGTTTGATGAAAATCGGGCACGGGGATTTGAAATGAGAGCCAAGGTTAAGTTTTCAGGTTAAGATTTCGGAAATTTGACCTTAGATGACCTCTGACCTCAATAATGACCTGAAAATTGCTCTGCACTATTTGGGCCACCCAATGGACCTATTGTGCAAGTTTGATGAAAATCGGGCAAGGGGTTTTTGATTTAGAGCAATTCTAAATTGTTGACGCCGTCGCCGTCACCGCCGTCGCCGTCGGAAAAAGTGGCGCCTATGTCTCGATTCTGCTACGCAGGCGAGACAAAAACATACAGGCAGTCTACTCTTTAGATTAAATTGAGAGAATATCAGAATTGGTGAGCTAAACGGATTTCGGAGGCACTCCCCTATTCATCTGTCTACGATACTGGGTTTGATCAATGTTCGTACACCGTACTTGTACCACTTTCAGCACTGACATTTATAAAAACCAGATTAATATTTCATGTTCGTCACTTTATCCATGGCCTGACATTTTCCTTCCTTTTCTACTCGTATATTCTCTGATTAAACCCTATTCACACTATAAAAGCCCCAGTCACATAGGGCCCAGAAGCAACACAAATGAAAATAGCATTTTGTTAATATCATAGTTAACTGCCTCAGAAGTCATGTTAAATTGTGTTCAGTTTACTACAATTGTGACTGGGGCATTACAACGAGAACCGAATATAAACACTGCAATATTTTTTCAGTCAATATTTATTAGACAATAAATTAGGACAATAAAAATTGACCGGAAAACAGTCAGTGTCCCGGATCAGTCTGGGAAACACTGGCTGTTCATTGACTAAATGCAGGCTAAATAAAATGAGAATGTTGAGTTAATGTACATGCAATCATTTTAATTGTCATTCATACAGTCACCATACATGTACATGTAGAAAAGAATATAATTTCCATGAATTCGCAGTTGATCGGAATGCACCAATCAAAATCATTGTGTCATGCGCGTCTTGTTAAAAGCGCATACCGGTACCATGCACGAATAAAATGCATGTTACAACTTTCATCTGATTTGCAATTGACTTGCGATTAATTGCAACTTTTGAACAACACCCCCTTAAGACTCCTTACACAACAATGTTAGACTCAACTGCAACTTGCGATTAATTGCAACTTTTGAACAACACCCCCTAGGTTACGCCTGCTGTTCACTAGCTAAACTAAACAAAGTGTAAATAGGGAGTTGCATCATTCTTATGCTCCCTAAATACATACTGTATAAAATAAATAAATTCATATGACTTTGTCTTTGTAGTCAACTTAACCCAAAGGGAGTTTACATGCATCAAATATATTGGTTCCATGTTTACTGCTTTAATTTTGTTTTATGTTCTGGAGAAGGTAATTAATATTCCATGCAATCCAATTCAATTAAAAAATATGTAGAACAATATCCTACATTTTTATCAAGTGAATTATCTTAGCCATAAAATTTATGACTCAATACTTTACATGGTTATACAAACATCTGGATTTTCTCAAACTGGCACACTTATATTTTGGCAAGAGGACTAATTGGCAACTCCTGCTTTAATGTGTTTCCTTTCGGTCATCAGCAGGGTTGGAAAATCAACTACGTGTATCATGCGTGCATCCATAGAGCGAGCAAAGTCCACTAGAAATGTCTTCCGTGATCTTTTTCCAACAAATAAAGAGAAATACTTCGATATCTTGACAATTACGAGTAGTACCATGAACGACAAAGTAATCTTAAATGTCGCAAGGAAGTGATCAATAATATTTTATTCGACATTGGAACGAATTAGAATCTGACCATGAGTATCTTGGCCTATTTTCTATAAATTCACATTGGAATGGCTGTACAGATCGCTAGATAGAAACGAAGGTCAAGAACTCTACAGCATCTTTAGAAATAATGCACATTATAAATGCATAAAATTGTCTTTCAAAGATTGGCATGACATTTTGAAACCATTCATAAGATATATTTGAAAGGAAACCTATACTGAATAAAGCGATATGAAAGCTAAGTGGCATTAATTGCCTCCTATTCAGATTACATTGTGTATTAGGGAATTTTTTTAAGAGTGCAAACAGGGCACTAGATTCATTCATTTTGTACAGTGATCTTGATAGCGACTCTCTGGAACCAAACAGATGATGTGTCACTGGGTATCGTTGAAATGATTTCCATTGGGAGAGAACCAACATGGAAATCAACACTACGTACATTCCTTTTATTAAATTTTCTGGAAATGAAATTACGTAAAAACTAGGCGAATAGTAATGCCAGCGTGAACAGGAACAAAATTTAAACCATTAAACGATTCCTTTTTGATGAGGTACACAGGGAATAATTTTCCTGGTATTGCATCACAATTTGGTATGCATTTTTGCAGGATTGCTATACCAAATATATTTTGTGTAGCAACTTTTTCACATAGAACTGTACAGTAAAGAATTCGAAAAGTTTCCTCAATGTCTAAAACTTCTAATCATACATGTACATGTATATGAAAAGTAAAACTATTCCCTGGGTGCATTAATCTATAGACCCTATTATTGAGTAAATATTTCAATAAAAATGGGGAAAATAAACAAAAATTGAACAAAATTATGATACTGTAGATCTACATACATGTATGTAGACTGTGAAAGTGTTGTCCCTCTTCACCCCGTTATACATGCAGTATCCCCTCCCTTTCTACACCAAGAACTGTAGCCCCTGTACATCTACTACAACCTAACCAATGTCCATTGATCAGTAAATACATGTACATGAACAACTGATCTTGAAAATAATTTTTGTGACATATTGTCATAACAAAAATATAACAATAGATGTTAGGACATATAATAGGCCTGCTAGCAAGAGAGTAAAGGAGCATCTATAAAGAATATTCATAGCAGACATTGCAACCTCTATGCCACAAGATAAGGGCCACAGGAATAAATTTCTTGAAGACGAAATTGCTCAAGTCATGGCAAAGATGAGGCAAGATTCAATATTGCATTTATTCAAAAGTAATAATATTCAAGTATATGTTATGCACGCACAAGGAAGAGAAATTGAAATTGCAGCAATTTTTCTTGTGCCTTCATTTTGACATGATTGAATGTACACTCCCAAGATGAGCAAGACACAGCAATAATACGGTCGCGGGTCGAGGGGCAAGGAGTACCTGGGACATGGGACCTACTTCTAGAGAGGTACATGTATATATAAGGAAGACTGTTTTTCCAAGAATATTTTGCACTCGAGAGAGATAGATAGATAGATAGATAGAGAGAGAGAGAGAGAGAGAGAGAGAGAGAGAGAGAGAGAGAGAGAGGAAAATGGCATCTTTTCAAAACTACTCCACACACTGTAAAGTGAGGAAGATTAATGAAGGCTGATTACAAGTATGGTATCATGCATTGAACATGATATAAATGTCCTGGGGTGGCAGCAAGATTAATATTGTCACATCAGGGAGATGGGAATCTCCCTGGTTACATCAAAATCCTTGAGTATGAAAACAGGAGATTAGATTAAATGCACACAGGTCTACATACTACAAACCAATTTAGAAACAAAACAATGGTTGTCTACTATATGTTGTATTTCTTGGGGGAAAGAGAAAGAGACCTGTCTATGATAGGAGAGAATAGACAGATCTAGAGATAGAGGTATAAAAGATAGAGGAGAAGTCTTTGCCAGTATGAAAACAAGAGTTATACATGTACACATACATTATAGGAAGAAACTATGAATCAATAAATGAAACAAGGTTGTCCACCAAATGGTTTTACATATATTTCTGTGAAAGAAAAAGCGATCAGGTATAAAAATAGGAGAGATTAGACATATATGGAGAGAGCCGGGATGGAAAAAGAGAGAGCAGAAGGTTTCTATTGTGTACTGTGTAATACCATAACAACATGCTTGCAATCAGAAAAAGTACACTTGTCCAATCTAGAATTTGTTCAATTCCATGTATCTTCATCTACAAAACGACTGCAAGTGCAATAAACGAAATAGGCAAAATGAAAAATCACATTTCAAACATCATGTTGGTAGAAGCTCATAAGAGAATAGGAGACTTTGTCATAGGAGATGCTGACATTTCCAAACCATGTTGTCATTAGAATAAGATCTATTGGTAGGAAGCGCAGCATATTGACTCCAGCCAAAGGGGCCGAGATTTCCTCCTGTCAAGACGTATCAAAGACTGGTATAAACAGGTCTTGGATGGGGCAACGGTGTATACGTACATTGTACATGTAAAGCTGATGGAAACAATCTATTCATTTTACCTGAAGGGAAAGTTTAAATGCATCAAATTGGGAGAGAAGGTGTANAAAAAAAAAAGGAACAAAAAAGAACAAAAAAGAAAAAAGAAAAAAAGAAAAAAGAATAAAACAAAATAAAATAAACAAAAATAAATAAATAAATTTTAAAAATAAACAAAAATATTGCTTCAATGATGAAAAGCAGAACAATGAGACAAACAGATTTAAAAAATGAATGAAAGACAAAAGATAAGACAGTTCCAAATATTCAACATGACCAATCAATGATTTTTCATTTAAATTGGCAACTTAAAGTCAGACTATAATACACTTTCCTATTTTTTAAAAGCCAAAATAATGCAAAACCACATAGGGGCAAAATTTTGATGTGGGCTTGGAAAATAAATAAATCAAATCAAATCAGCCAACATGTGTATTAAAATGTACTGGTAAACTGTATTAGAGATTTCTGTTGATCAACAGCAGAGATGCCAACCATTCTTGAAGATGCACGAGGTGTAACTTGCAAGTAAATTCAAGGCTTTCATACAATGTAGCAACTTATGGAGGGGAGTATGGACAATATTGTCACACTTGCTCTTTAGTTTTGCTCTTTAGTTTTGCTCAGCTGAACACGCATTATTCACATTTGAATCTTCATCCCATGCAGATTCTTGAACAGTTGGCATCCCTGCAACAGCAAGTGCACAAGTATAAGTTTGCAAGCACATACCCTAGACTTTCGGTGTGTGCATGCGCAGATCATGATACAGGGTGTGCATATTGTGTGACTACACACATACAGCATTGCTCTACCCTGCAGACATACAATGCATACCCTGTATCACTCTCTGTGTGTACGAAACCCAAGGGCCTGTTCTGGCAGACTACAAGTATTGGGAGAGTAAAAATCTAGGTCATGGTTCCGAGCTCAATTTGAATCACACCTATCAAGCTCAATGGATGGGTGGGCGAAGGAATTCCCCTGTATAAAGTGTATAACCCATGACATTTCTACACAAACCAATTTAACAATTCTAAAGCCCCTGTCACATAGGCCCCCGGAACAACACGATTCAACATGACTCTTCGTTCGGAGGCAGTTAACTGTGAATTAACAAAGAGTCGTGTTGAATCGTGTTACTTCCGGGGTCCTATGTGACTGGGGCCTAGGGTTTGTTAGAGACCAATTATCTGTAGGAATCTGGAATGTAAACAGTCTATGCAAGGATACATCTACAGTATTAGCGCAACATTTTACAGTGCATGTACGAATGTGTGCTTTACCTCATGTACACTCGAAGCGCCNAAACAGATTTTTTTTAATGAATGAAATGAGAAGACAAAAGATAAGACAGTTCCAAATATTCAATATAACAAAACAATGATTTTTCATTTAAATTGGCAATTTAAAGTCAGATGTACTGGTAAACTGTATCAAAAGTTTCTGATGATCAACAGCAGAGATGCCGACCATTCTGGAAGATGCACGAGGTGTATTTGCGAGTAAAATCAAGGCTTTCATACAATGTAGCAATTTATGGAGGGCAGTATGGACAATGTTGTCACACTTGCTCTTATTTTTGCTCAGCTGTTGCATTATTCACATTTAAATCTTCATCCAATGCATATACATGTATTCTTGAACAGTTGGCATCCCTGCAACAGCAAGTGCACAAGTATTAGTTTGCAAGCACATACCCTAGACTTTCGGTGTGTGCATGCGCAGATCATGATACAGGGTGTGCATCACATGTGACTACATCACACACATACAGCATTGCTCTACCCTGCAGACACACAATGCATACCCTGTATCACTCTCTGTGTGTGCGCACAACGAAACCCAAGGGCCTGTTCTGGCAGACTACACAAGTATTGGGAGAGTAAAAATCTAGGTCACGCTTCTGAGCTCAATTTGAATCACACCTAACAAGCTCAATGGAAGGGTGGGCGAAGGAATTCCGTTGTATTAAAGCATGGAAGTATTGATAACCCATGACATTTCTACATGGACCAATTTAACAATTCTAAAGCCCTGGTCACATAGGGCCCCGGAAGCAACACGATTCAACACGACTCTTCGTTCGGAGGCAGTTACATGTAACTGTGAATTAACAAAGAGTCGTGTTGAATCGTGTTGCTTTCGGGGTCCTATGTGACCGGGGCCTGAGGTTTGTTAGAGACCAATTATCTGTAGGAATCTGGAATGTAAACATAAAAAGCAAGGATACATCTACAGTATTAGCGCAACATTTTACAGTGCATGTACGAATGTGTGCGTTACATCATGTACACTCTAAGCGCTCAGATCGATTGATCGCAAAGTGATAATGCAAACATGATGAGTTCCATGCATACATGTACAAACTTAGCTTTCATGGCAATGTATAAATGGCCATACATGTCCAGTATGATTGACATGTTGCATACAGCGTAGCCTACGGCACAAAAGGTGATATGGATGCCTTTTAATAACTGGCAAAGACGGTTGTGAATATTTCTTTTAAAAATCAATGTGGATGCTTTAAATATTTTCTTGTTCTGTTAAATTGTAAAGCGTTATGGTACTCTCTGTTTTTATAGCGCTATAGAAATAATCTACATGTATATTATTATTATTATTATTATTATTATTATTATTATCTGGCAAAGATGGTTATGAAAATTTCTTTTAAAAATCATGACCTAGGTGAAGTAAATTAAATTCTCACATTTAATGTAGGGCAATCTGCTTGTAAAAATAATTTATGCCGCTCATTTTAATTATCGGTGTAAGCCTTTGAAGGGGATATGAGCTCCCAAGGACACAAAAAATAATTGAATTTCATT
>BQKZ01002150.1:32095-43408 GCA_036244855.1 Temnopleurus reevesii
GATTTAACGGTCAAATTCAAATTTTCAAAAGAATTCGCTCGTAGAAAAATATGCTATGATATTGAAATGTGTATAGAAACTATATGTCATGGTATATATCCCCAAAATTCACATTTCTTTAATGTTTACCAAAACTATACATGGGCTTTAAGATTAAAATTACATATTTCAATTTAACACTAAACTTATTGTCTCCATTGTGTAACACCAAAAAAAAGGTGTTAAAAATCACCAGCAATAAATCGGATTGACCATGAAGAAAACTTTCTAAACACCAAATTATATCTAAACAACACAACTGGAATGAGTTTAATCCAGCACTGGTGTTTTTCTACATGTATAAACACTGTACTGGTACATATAAAGTTGGTGTTAAATCAGCACCAATGGTTTCTGGGTAGTGTTTCATAAAGCTGTTCGTAGATCTACACACAACTCTACAAATGACTGGTGACCCTTTCTTGAGTGTGGTTCAACAATGTGAAACTATTTTACACCAAGATATACAATTGCAAATTTGTACTCACCTGTCCCGCTGTGTGAAGAATACATGAGTGCACTCTGTCTCCATGCTGGACATATCACATTTGTTTCCTGAATAGAACAAAGAAAAATAAAACAGAATTAATTTCATTCTCAGCACTTGAAATAAAATTAACACCATCAATAAATCTATCAATATTCTAATTATCAAAAAGGAAATGAAACTATCAAAACATTTAAAAACAATCAAAAAGGAAATTGAAACTACCCAAAAGGAAATAAAAGTTGAATTCAATTTAATGCTATTCAATTCTATTCAATTAATCAAATCATAACGCGATGTACCAGTCCTGTTTGAACGCTTGGGGTACAGTGTATTAAAAATAATGCAAAAATAAGGAGATTCCCAGCTCTGGTAATGATAAAGAACATGCATTTTTTAACATCCCTTTAGTAACCAAAATTAATTAATTACAGTAGCATTTAATTACATATTGTTCATGTCGATTAAAATAGAACATAAATAATTCCAACTGCGAAATGGCAAAAGTAGATTTTTCTTCTAAGGACTGGACAAAAACCATGAAAATCTTGGTCGTGGTATGTTAATTTCAAGTCCAAATCAGAAAGTTTCTTATCTACATGTAGACTATTGTTTTCTTGTGATCAGCCAAATTTGCAAACAATCTTGTTTATCTGTAACCTGTCTCTAAAAATGACCATTCTATATGTTTAAATAAATAATTGAAATGCACAGCTGAAAAACCTCATCAACCACAGGTTGAACAAGGCAGGTAAACCTGCTTACACCAAAACTGTTTTATTTCCTTTCTTAATTTTCAGCCTCATAAAAACATAATCATAGCAAAAAGATATATTGACCATAATAGTATTTTGAGAAAGAAAAATGTCTGCATATTTATTTCAAAATAATTGCTGAATATCATTCCCTAGAAAGATTTCTACAAGCTAAACTGGACAGAATATTTAAGTATCAGCACCCATTATAAATAGCGATTATTAAAAAGGAGAGATTAATATGAAATCAGGTAGGCAGACTGGAAAATGTAATTTTCTATCGTTCAGCTACATGAAAGTCTCTAATTAAGCGTAGACTAATCATTTGATCTAATAAAAGTAGACAGGTTAGTACTTCATCACATCAATAATGAGATAATGAAGCTGCTCATCTTAAAACCACGTAAACCACATTACTAATCACATAAGTCAGCTTGGACATAGTCTGAAAGCACAGACTCTTATCTACTGACATGTATGTATATAGTGAAACAACTTTCATTTAAAAAAAATGCATTATTGTGGATTTGGACTGGGAGAAAGGGGGGGGCTATTTATTGTGGCTGTGCATGAAGGGGCTGCTAATTTGTTTTCCTATAGAATTGTGTTTTTTCAAGTGGAGAACCTCTTTTTTTATTAAGCATGTTAGGTGATCAATAATGGAGTAATTTAAAATTTGGAGTGAGGTTACATGATTCCTTTCAAGATACATGCGGAATCGATATAGGAATGCTTTGTATACCCCAACCCAAAATTGGCATTTTGCTGAGTTTTCCGAAAAAAGGGAGAAAATGTGAAATTTTGTATACAGAGTGAGTGAGGAGTTGTCCGACATGACGTCACAGGTTCCGTCGAATTTGCTGATCGCACGGATCCCCATCAGCGGTAGGGATCGCCATATCTCCGTGACTTAGAAAATTCATAACTTTTGAACGGGTTGTCCGATTTTGTTCAAATTTTCAGAGTTTGTTCATCTGATTTTTCTCCATATTCAATTAGAGTATGATAAGTCCAGGGGATGGTTCCCCTTTAAGGGTGCAACAATCTTCTTCGTTGAATTCCTTCGTTTGCTGGAGAACTGCAGAAATGTCAGCAGTTTTGAATGGTTAGGTGTAATAATGTCAGTTACAGTGTGCAGTGTTCTTGTCTACAATCCGCTGTCTTGTGAAGTGCAGATTTAGGAAGGATTGCAAGGGTATTTTGTGGAAATTAGCGAATTGGTACGAGACATCATTAATAACCCAAAGAAGGACAAGCCTTGTAGTTGTAGGAGCTAGGAGAGGGCTGTGACCTGAGCTACTTCTTATTTCCTTGTGAGCAACAGTTGGGAATTGCTCCACTAGGAGCAATCCTAGAGCACTTTTCCTGAACAAATATAGAATGAAGATGTTCTGGGTTTGTTTTGTTTGTTCTGTCTTTTGTTCTGTTTTTCTATGTGTTGTTTCTTTGTTTAGCTTCTCTCCTGTTGTTTATTTTTGTAATATCTGTGTATATATGTAATTATTATGTAATTATCTGTATATGTTTATGTGTATACTTTATTATGTATAAATCATTCATGTAATTATTAGGGACCAGCCTTCTTTACAAGCCTCGCTTCTTTGCTGGCCTCTATTTTTTCATTTCTTTTGTAATATTAGTTATTTCCATTATTATTTATGACTGTATTATTTGAACTATCAAAGAAATTGAAAATAAAATGATTTGATTTGATTTGTTTTTATTATTTTGCTTGTTGTGCAATCAGCATGACCCAAAAGGTTTCTTTTTTTGCATGAGGGGCCATGGAAAAATGTGGTGGCTAAACCGAGAAGCTTTTTTTGTTTGTTTACGACTAATCAAGGATTTTGATTTTTTTAATTGATGTCATTCAAATGCACATTCCAAAGGGCTGTTCCATACACTGTATACTGAAATCAATACACGAAAGAACTTTATACACCATTTGCCAAATCCAGTATCAACGCTGAAATTTCTCATCCTGCCTAGATCTATATGTGATGCTCTTTCCAGCTAGAGCTGTCTGCCAAATTTCTGTAGACACAGAGTGCGAGCCTCACCGATGTCCCACAGTGTAGAGAGCCTAATGCGATGCGTATTTTATTTATAAAATGTATTGATCTTTCAGACACACCAAATTTCACACAGGCTGTTATAATTATTGTTATTATTATTCATTCTGCAAATTCAAAACAGACTATCAAAATTAAACCAAATATAAGCAACAAATAAATGATAAATTTTATCAAATCTATGTTCCCAGAGAATGGACAGGAACAGATTCCTAAAAATGTAACCATTCCTGTAGAAGAGAACATTGATAAAATACGATTTCTTAAAGCACTTTTTGTTGATAACATCTTTACAAATGTAATTCCCCAGAGTGATGTAAAACAGCAACAACTGCATAAAAAATGTAGTAGAAAGTCTAAATGGCCATCAAATCTGCAAAAATATAATATTTAGCCATTGACACTTTCTATATTATCTTCTCAAATCAAAGATTTTGTTTGGAGTAATTTAATAATAATCTTTATTGGAATATTTCCAATACATTTGTATTCATGAGAATCTTGCATTGTTATGAAACTACTTAAAAAAACATTAAAAACAAAGGAAGGAACTTTCTACATGTATAATAAAGCGCGCTATTGAGCTATACATATGTGCGCTGATAAACGCTTGTTGCCATAGGTAATGGTAACAAGCGACCCGTTGACGTATAGATAGCCTTTTCTAATCATTGCTGTCATTTCTAAAGTTATGAAGTAGGGAGGGCAAAATTGGGAGAGGGTGAAATTACAAATACATAAAAATCTGACCTCACACACAGCCAAACAGCAACAGCGACACATTGTCTTTTTTTTTTAATTCCTGACATTGAACATCATGACGACGTTGGCGATGTCGGTGGCGGCTGAGGTACCTCACCTAATATCACCAAAGGCGCAGTGTTATATTGCCATTAAACTCGACTCTTCAAAGTTCAATGTCAGAACATGTTTAAAAACTGCACAGTCTGCAGTGTCTTGACTTGGCGCGCCAAAAACGTAAACTCATCCAAACCGATGGATATTTCTGTACAGATTTGGCCTGCTAATGACAAATGTTAGAACTAGATCTGAAATAAATAAGATTTTCAGTGCCTTTTAATTGCAGCTTTAACAGAATAAAGAAACAAGTATAAAGACAAGTAAAGTAAACAACGCCCCGCCCAAGTCCCACCTGATAACAGTTCAGCGGAATCTTATTCGGTCATCCGTGGGAAGCCGCTGGACGACAGTGCGAAGAGGGCTGCGGTAGAGCCGCCGCTGTTGCTTCGCATTGACCGCTCCCACAAATTCGCGTAGCTCAATAAAAAGGATAAATTGCCAGTTTAAAGCTAATGCCAACAACTATGAATAATAAGGTGCATTAAACATACCAAGTGTGATTGAACTTCTCTTCCTCTAAGTACAAGTCCCCTCTGGTGCTGGCATAATTGCAAGCGAAATAAACTTCTCAACGCCATTTTCAGTGATGAACGCTACACCTCTCAACCGTAGAATTGCAATAACGATCCAGATATTAGACTGCTACTATTTTTCACTTTAACTGTACAGTTCAATGGAAAATGTTGTGAAGCCAGCGATGAAAATCGGTATCAAGTGAAAAGTTGCGGTAGCTGTACGACACAAATATCGGCGCAAATATTGGAGTAATATTACCCGTACTCGTGAATTCACTGAATTTCAGACATTATAACATATTAATTTGATAACCGATTGTAAAGCCAGTGAGTTGAGAGCTAATTCCCTGGTAAAAAAATTGAATGCTCATTGCACACAAGTCTATGGGCATCATAATGATTCTAAACTTCATCTTATTCATTGTTCTTTGTTGGACAGTAACGATTTTAAAACATAGAGAAATTTAACCTAATATAGATCAATTAAAAAAAAAAATGATTAAAACAAAATAAGAAAGTGATAATCCTAAAAAAAAAAAAAAAGGATACGTGCAGACAATATGGGTTCGTATATTTTACCTCTATGGTTTGAACCAACCCTTCCTCTGAGGCAGGAAACTGACATGTTGCCATACTAGTCTGCTCATTTGTAGTTTTGATGAGTAAATGTTTGGGCTTTACTTGCGTTATTTATATTGAATACCCTGGCAGGAAAAATCCATATGATTCCTTTATTTTTAACTTGTATGAAAACTGTTACAATTAGGAGAGGGATCGGACGACCTCTCAACGCCTCGTTTATGAAATTTGCAAGGCAGCTGATGAAGTTCACGGGCAGATCCAGAATTGGCCAAAGGGCAAGGCTGTCACTATAAAAGGGAGGTGCGTATACTGATCTCTGCATTGGAACCATAGAGGTATATAGCCGTATGCCTCTATGATTGGAACAGTGGTGACATTAGATGCCACGAAAGAGGGAACTACCACACTGGATCCGCTGGTGAAATTATTTTGATGGAATGCATTCCTTGATCCACAAAATGTATGAGACATCTTATTGAATTATTATTTTGTCACATTTTGAGAGTTAGCCAATGGAAATAGTATTTTCTGAGGGGAAATAGATATTTCTTAGAATTACATTATTTCAGATCTGCCAATCACAGTAATGTTACGCACCGTCAACACGAGCGGCAAAATCGCTGATCAATACCATTTTCGACCCGTTTAGGTCGGCTTCGCTGGTTGCCAGTGACAACGGCAGCGAAGAGCAGAATTCTACAACGGTTTTTGCTCAATCCCACGTCCGTCTTAGATGCAGGAACGTAGCCAATCAGATGCGGCCAAGCGTTTCACGTGCCTATTATGCAAATCTTTGGATTTCGGCGTGAAAGCTCGACTCCTGACTTCACACTCAATTTGCATACTGCCGTTGAGTGAGTAGCGTAACAGAAGTTAAGAACAACGGAGGGAATAAGGATGGGTTAGCAAGAACGCAGGAATCTGACGAATTCTCCCGTCGTTGAGCCGCTCCGTTGTCGAGCGTAAACTCGGGATTATCTATTTTCAATTACAGATAATTATAGTTATCATGAATGGATCAGGAAACAAGTCATGACGGTGGGATTTTTTACGACCGAGGTAATATTATTTACCTTTCGAGGAAGACGGATCTCACCCGAAGCAGAGTTAAAACAAGAGTCCACCTCAGCAGGGAATAAATTTTTGGGTATCGCATCGCACTTTGCTATGCATTTTAGCAGGATTGCTTTACAAAGTATGTTTTGTTTAGCAACTTGTTCCCATCGAACTGTACAGAAAAATATTAATTCAATTTCCTCATTGTCTGAAATCGCTAATCAAATGTGGAAAGTAAAATTATTCCCTAGGTAAATAATAATTCTTAAAAAGAGGCAGAGAAATCAGTTGAGCGGGTAAAAGAGTTTGTAGAAAATAAGGCAGTTTAATTTTAATCATATGAAAAGCGGGTGAATCAAGATTTAGGGATGGATAATAATTATTATTGTAAATGTCACAGGAATACCGTGATGTAAGTGACGAGGAGTAGGCGTGTTACATTAAAATTTTGTGCGTTTCTTGCCAATGAACTTAGTTACGTATTAATATTTCCTGAGACCGGTTGATAACGATAAATCTTCAGTATTGGAATCCAGGGGCCACTTGCACGAAATGGTCTTAGCTATCCTCTTCAAGGCGTCCTAAGTTCTTGCGCCACCCTCTTAACATAGTCGTATCGACGCTAATGTCTATATTACGAGGATGGCACAAGAAGTCAAGACGTCTTAGCAAGAAGAGGATCATAGCTAAGACCATTTCGAGCAATCGGCCCCTGTTTGCGTGCATTACTTGTTATATCGGACAAGCCTCGGACAAGCTTTAGGGTTGTCAAGAATAACTTCTGCGTTTTAATAGGCTATAGCATAGCTGTCAACATGCAGGCGCGCACCGTGGGGGGGCTATGGGGGCGCCAGCCCCCCGGGTAAGCGGAAGGGGGGCGCAAAAAAAAGGAAAAGAGAAGAAAAAAAAGAGGAAAAAAGAAAGGAGAAAAGAAAAGAAAAAAGAAAGAAAGGGAAAAAGAAAAAAAGAAAAAAAGGGAAACGGAGGAAAAGGAAAGGGAGAAGGAAAGGAGAGGGAAAGAAAGAAAGAAAGAGGGAGAGAGAGAGAAAGAGAGAGAGAGAGAGGGAGAAAGAGGGGGGGGGNTTATCTACCCAACAAAAAAAAAAATCATTCAATTGATATTTACGCAGTACCTGCTGCTATAACACGAATCGAGCCCGCCACTTCCATCGGCTCTCGGTGGTCTAGTGGTAAGATGCCTGTCTAGTCATCAGGAGATCGTGGGTTCGATTCCTACCCGAGAATGTCTGAGATTTTTCTCTCAGCTTCTCGGTAAAGCATTGTCAATCAGTGTTTATTCATGTTGGGATAAGGCAAGAATTATTCAATTATTTGATGAGTAAATGCTTGGGCTTTACTTGCGTTATTCATATTGAATACACTTGCAGGAAAAAATCCATATGATTCCTTTATTTTTAACTTGTATGAAAACTGTTACAATTAGGAGAGGGATCGGACGACCTCTCAACGCCTCGTTTATGAAATTTGCAAGGCAGCTGATGAAGTTCACGGGCAGATCCAGAATTGGCCAAAGGGCAAGGCTGTCACTATAAAAGGGAGGTGCGTATACTGATCTCTGCAATGAAGCAGTGGTGACATTAGATGCAAAGAGGTGGGGGGGGGGGGGCTGGATCCGCTGGTGAAATTATTTTGATTGAATGCATTCCCTGATTCACAAAATGCATGAGACATCTTATCAAATGATTCTTTTTTGTCACATTTTGAGAGTCAGCCAATGGAAATAGTTATTTCTGGGGAAAATTTTCTTAGAATTATCTTATTTCAGATATTCCAATATCACAGTAATATCTAGTTTCAATCACATATAATTATGATTATTATGAATGGATCAGGAAACTAGGAATTTTTCCCCCGAAAATTCAATGTTATCTCATGATCTCAAAAATTGATTTCTCATGCCATGACTAGGAGGGATTTTTTTACGAGCGAGGAAAATTTTACCTTTGGAGAAAGACGAAGGTATCAGATGAATCTCACCCGACATATTGCATGTTAGATCAGTCTAATTAGCAAAATGTACCCAGTAAGCAGAGTTAAAGCATGAGTCCACCTCAGGGAATTTTTTTTTGGTATCGCATCACACTTTGCTATGCATTTTAGCAGGATTGCTACACAAAGTATGTTTTGTTTAGCAACTTTTTCACATCCGGTAGAACTGTACAGTAAAGTATTAATTTAATTTCCTCAGTGTCTGAAGTCGCTAATCAAGTGTAAAGTAAAGTTATTCCCTAGGTAAATAATAATTCTTAAAAGAGGCAGAGAAATCAGATGAGCAGGTAAAAGAGTTTGTAGAAAATAAGGCAGTTTAATTTTAATTATATGAAAAGCGGGAGAATCAAGATTTAAGGATGGAGAATAATTATTATTGTAAATGTCACAGGAATATATACCGTAATGTAAATGACGGGGAGTAGGCGTGTTATATTCAAATTTTTGTGCGTTTCTTGCCAACGAACGTAGTTACGTGTTAATATTTCCCGAGACCGGTTGATAACAATAAATCTTCAGTACTTGGAATCCAGTTTGCATGCATTACTTGTTATATCGGGCAAGCCTCGGACAAGCTTTAGGGTTGTCAAGAATAACTTTTGTGTTTTAATAGGCTACCGTATAGCATAGCTGTAAACATGAACCAGTAGAAATTAGTAATAATTCTGGAACAATTATTAATCTTCACATATTTTATATTAAAGTGCATGGTGCAAAGTGAAAAAGGGCACTCTCATGTCGAAATCGTACAATTAATTAACGGTACATTTTTCTATCACCATTACCCACTATATGAAGTAAATCAAGCTGTATTATTATGATGGTATACTTATTCTTGTCAAAATCTATCTTAGAGGCACACTCCAGGTCCGAAGCCCCAGTAGCCGAGTTTTGGAAGCTGCCTCAGAAAATTGTTGACTTTTACGATTCTAAAATGTGTTTTCCTGGCATCTGTAGGGGCTATAAGCGCACACCAGGTCCGAAGCCCCAGTGGGAAGTTTTGGGAGCTGCCCCAGAACATTTTTGATTTTCACTATTCTAAAATGTGTTTTCCTGACCGCACTGTAGGAGTTATAATAATAGGCGCACACCAGGTCCGAAGCCCCAGTAGGAAGTTTTGGAAGCTGCCCCAGATTTTTTTTTATTTTTACGATTTTATAATGTGTATTCCTGGCATCTGTAGGGGCTATATTTGTGCACAAAGAGCCCGGCTCTAAGAGACATATAGGAAGGTTCCGCCGCCCTTGAAGGCTGGGTATATAGGCCAGTAAAATACTTATTTCTAACTCCGATCAATAGCACAAAAATCAGAGGAACAGATCAAAAGAAGTTAACAATAAAATATTTTTTATCTTCGATTGATTTTTTTAAATGAAAAGTTAGAAATAAGCTAACAGTAATATGAATGACATATAGTAGACCTACATAAAACACGCGATCAAAAGTTTCCAAAGATTTAAATGAAAAAAAAAACCACATATGGCAACCTAACCAACAGCGTGCTACTAACTGTAGACCTACTTTTCCCGTTTTCGATACTATTCTAAATCAATTGTATGTTAAAATGTTTATCAACTTTACCCAGAAAGATTCTTGATTTAATAAGTGCAACCTTGCAGGGCACTTAAGGGGGTAGCCCCCCCCCCCCCCCCCCACACCCAATATCTGATGACGTCATTTTTTTCGATGGCGCGGCGCGGCAGACTCAAAACAAAAATCCGAGGCGATAGACGGGTCCATGGGTCTTCTGCAATTTGCCAAGTAGCTGAAAGACCTATTTAAAAAGGGAAAATACCGCTCTGTCACAGCATTTGTCTCCACAGTTGGCCAACAACGTCTGCTAATCTACTCCTGAGTGTAAGTATTACCGGTACTTTTTTTAATTTAGTTTTCTTGTGCTTTAGTTCTTCGGAGCTTGCGCGGACCTCCTCGGTCGAATCTCCCCGCCCCGCTCCGGTCCGACTACCTCCCCTCTCCGCTGTTATCATGGGGGCCTAGACGGGCCAGACTGTTGCTGTGTTGCTGTTGTTGTTCGAGGAGTGTATTTTCGAACTTTGGTAAATACCTTGTGGGCGATATCGTACTTTATGTTTAGGTACCCCCTCGGTCTCGTAGAGAGTGCACGCATACACTCACAAGTCTAGACTATAGTATGGCGGTGGATTGAGAATGAGAGGTCCCCACTGCGTGCACTGAATGAATGAAGCTATACTGATTGTGCAAAGTGAATGCAGGCGCAGGGGACCTAAACTACGATTAAGCCACCTTGTGCCAATAACTTAATATTTGGATGGACTGTAATGGGTGTATACTGACGAATCTAACCGGATCAAACCCGCAACGAAACACAGGTCAATTTATGACTGTTGCAGACAGCTTTAATTTATTACAGGCGCACGCCACAACGCCTCAGGCTCAGTCAATTAAAGACACTTTATGAATACACTGAAATAGTCACATTTTTCTCAAAGTTCATCAGATAAAATTTTACAAAACATTCATGTCAATGATCCTTATATCTACACTGTACGTTGTTACATTGACATTGTATTCAAATTTGTATCCCTCGCCTCGTATTTAGTATGTTTGGAAAGAGAAAATACTGTGCATCTATTTCTAATGATATCATTAATGTGCATCTATTTCTAATGATATCATTATTTTATGGTAGCATATTTTTACTCATCACATAGTTCTGTTTTTCTCTCTCTTCCACTCTTACAGGTTAATTCCAGAGTAAGGTGGTCATGATGTCTGCTCATCTTGGAACGTGATCACACTGACAAACAATTCAAGATTGGTTTATTCCTTATTTATTCTTTGCCATGGATAGGAGAGAGTTCACTGTTACAATGAAAATAACAGACATTTTGACTTTCTCTGTTTTTCTCTCTCTTCCACTCTTACAGGTTAATTCCAGAGTAAGGTGGTTATGA
>BQKZ01002151.1:8825-40546 GCA_036244855.1 Temnopleurus reevesii
GAGCTCTATGACGTCACCTCGCGGTGACGGGCGTGAGGCGGGTACTTTGGGGGGGGCGTCAATATAAGGAAAAATTTCTAGTTTAGTTGTTATTTCGATAGTAGCTGTGTTCGTCTGGAACAAAGCAAAAAGGTAAGAGAGGGCCACGCGATTATTGATGTAAATAGAAGAATTTCATCACTCAAGCACTTGGCAAGTTGCCAATTTGCCTTATGATTTCATTGCTTACATTGTCTAAGAGTTCCTTGCTTTCATCCAAATTGTAACCTTTTTAGTTTGGTTTGTCCAGTTTTTTTTTCTACACTTGGAATGTCTGTACATCTGGAAAAAGTCAATCCACATCCTTGCCTGCAGGATCACCGAAAATACAGTATCATTAGCCTAAAATTTAAGTTTCAAATATCTTCATCAATGGTTGCCCACTTCCAGCTCTTTTTTTTTCAATGGTGTCATATTTCCTCAATATTGCTGCAAGAATCCAAAAATTGAGCATCACTGCTCAAAGATATAGCTCCTAACCTGTGCTAATCTACAACCAGAATGGTTGAGGCAATACTTTCAGATGACAGTCAGCCTTTAAAGAATGTTTTGCTTTCCCGATGATGAATTAAGAGCGAAAAATTAAATTGACATGCATATTTTGAGTGGAAACACACAAGAGATGTACTGTGGATAGGATGCACAAAACAATGGACAAAATACACAACTCCCCACCCAGATTATGTTTACCTACCTATTAACATTTTTGATGAACTAGAACCAATGGCACTAAAACGTTTTCACTGAGTAAAGCTCTGAGTTGCAAGCAATTGTTCAAGGATGAAAGCTTGCCACCCCAGGGAGGTGTTTCACCAAGATAAGAAAGACTTTAAGAACGACTTTAACTTCGACTGGTATCAAATCTTGCGCTGAATGCGCGTACATTATGAATCATAACGCGCAAGAAGGGTTACCAGTCGAATGTAAAGTCGTATGTAAAGTCGTGCGTAAAGTCTTTCTTATCTTGGTGAAACACCTCCCAGGGCAGAGATAACAACCATTCTGAAATATACATGAGGTGTATCTTCATATGAATTCAAAAGTAGATGGGTGATGGAATGATTTCTGTTGGCATGTTTCTCTCCCTTTTGTTCAACTGTTTTGCAATTTACATTTTCATTTTGCCTCATTCATATCCCGGAGTCCAACGGGTTGGAATCTCTGCCAGGGGTAGGTATTTTTTTTAAAACCATTTAAAAAAGTTTGAATAGAAAGGAGTCCCCTTCTCCATTTTTCTTCCGTCATCACTTTCAAAGTGATAGCTGATTTTAGCAATACATTGGACTCATCGAATAACCTCGTGATTAAAAGGGCAAAAACGACATCATGAATTGAGGAGAGGAAACGAATGATTGTGTATATTCTTTCTCTATTATCTCTTACATCTGATAACTATGGTACTTCAATGCTTTCCTGTACATTGCTAATTTGTTTAACTTTTTTTGTTATTCAGCTTTAAGATTAAATTTGTAACCTTGATTTCCACTCAGTTTTTATTATCTCCCTTGCTCATCTGTCTCATAATTTTTTTCCAAACATTTTCTAATGTATATCATTATCTTAGTTCATTTATAAGGTGAATATAAGAATATTTTTAATATACAAAGAATAAATGCACCTGCTGACGATTTAACAAAAAGATAAATGAAGTTCTATAAAGCAGTGAAGACAAGAAATACAAAGGAATCAACAATGTTAACACATTGAAGTGACATTTAACACATGAAGGCTCAAGATACTCCATGAATTTAATAACTTTTAGCACTATTTCAGCACTTAAACACGTTAAATTCACTTTGTGCTTAGGAAAAGTTTTCCCACAGTAATTAAATTGTTTTGATTTTTCATGTTCTGTTAAATTGTAAAGTGCTATGGTACTCTCTGTTTTTAGCGCTATAGAAATAATCTATATTATTATTATTATTAAAAAAGTAGCATTTCAAGCACTATTTTCACATGTCCTTGGGAAGCTAAAAAAACCTCATTCTATTTTTAGAATGCAAAAATTTACAAAACTAATAACAGATCGATTTTTTTGAGGGTATTTAGAATAGATTCTAAATTATAATGCTTAAGCATCATACTTAATATCAAATAGAATTATGTGACTGTTATGTACTGTATAAGCCAATATTTTCGTGACTTCTGACCAGTTTGACACATTGGCGTGTTGTTCTTTTCGCGTTTTTGAAAGTGTTTGTACACAAATAAATGTGCATCATATAGAGTGGAAATTTTCGCGAGGCCATAACAGCAAAATTAGCAAAAATAAAACCACCATGAAAATTTCAGCTTATACAGTATGATAAAATGTTTCACTGAAAATAATCTGTTTCATTAAATTCTCCTCATCTGAATGTGTATATCTCCTGCATAATAGATATACATACAATTGGCTTGGGTTACTTGGGAATATGTAAAGTTAACCCATGGACTACTGAATTCTGTAATACCCATACACTTTGTGTAGGGATTACTCTGTTCTAATAGTCAAAGGCTTAATCACTAATGCTAATTTTCAAGGTCTCCCAATATGAATAAAAACAAAATGAATTCAGAAGACATTACAAGTAATGAGAATTCCACATAAATCACCTTTCTTATTTTTCTTAAATGACTCCAATAATCCCCAGGTGATGATTTGAATTATCAATGAGACAATTTAATATCATAGGCATGACACTTGTACTTAAACATTCAGTACAGGTACTAGTAGAAAAACGAAACAGAATGAAAGAAAACTTATTCCAATTGGTCAATACCTATTATTGGAATGAAAAAAAAAATCAAAAGGGGCTCTGGAGAGCTAGTTTGCCATTACTTGGGTCCAACAATACATTTTGGGGGGTTTAGCTATACAAGAATGGTTAAATGTGATCTATCTAATGTCAATTTATAACAATATAATAACAATTCACATTTATATGTTATTTGCCTAATAACGTCTTACAGGGACCAATGTTAAATGTATGATTTACTCAAAGTGTAACAAAAATGACAAAGAATGTGAGATTACGTTAAATTGACAATGCTTTGATGCATATATGTCTAAAACGCTTTGTCCATTACATTTACCGCTTATGGCACTCTACTTGTATCTACTTTGAGTATGGAACATGCACCGGCAATCAAATAGCCATTTTAAGATAGAAATCCATAGTTGAAATCTCCTTCGTGGAATTCAGTTGCAATTGTCATCTAAGAATGATAAAGCTAAATTATTCCAAATCGGAATTGATCACATAAATGGTTTGAACAAAATACTATTTAAAGGTATAGATTCGTAATGGTCGGGATGCAGAAAATGATGTGAAACGAGATGATGTATTCATGAGCTGCTTTACATACATAAATATAACTGTGTTAGAAACAAGGAGAGAAAATTGTATGTATTCTGGAGTATTTTACGTCAAACACGCCAATCAGCCATGATTCCTACGGTGTGCTAAGTGCTTTCTCAAGGGGGAGCGTCGGCCCGGAATGGGGGGAGCGATCGGTGGTATTGTCTGTTGTGTGTGAGTTTGCATTCACTTTGTACGTGAAGCATGTTGTGCTAGGGAGGGCGACCGCAGCATCATTTTTCATTTTGCAATAATCAAGCCATTTTTTGATCGATTTTAATCAAACGAACTATGAACATGCTCTAATTTGCCATTGAAAAACTGAATTATGGTAATAATTTTACTGCAGCTTGCAAACTAGTTAAATATCTGAAGCGCCATCCTCCCAAAACTGGTCTATCGGTTTAAGTATAGATCTATATATATCAATCATTGTGAGTAGAAGGGACAAAGGTATGGGACAATGTAAACAAACTCAATTCAAGCAATAACAATAGCTAAATGGAATTTCATCCTTCTTATTATGTGGAAACTGTTGAAAATTTTAAACCTAGGATTTCCTTTCATGATCATGTAGCTATTGTAAATGCTTGAATGAACTGTTTTTACTTTGTCTCAGTTCTTTGTTCCTTTTTGCTCACCTCTAATTTCAATTCTCGAAAATGACCTGAGATATATTCCAATATCACTTATCAAAAAAGGTATAGGTGATTCATAATTTTCTTTCAAAATAATTATATGTTTCAAGAAGAAAGGAATTAAAAAAAAGGAAAAACAAAAGAAAAGGAGGGAAAAGAGCATCCACTACACCGATAGTAGCACTTACCTGTGGTAAAGAATGTTCCATGATGATTGCCAAGCCATTTATGGAAAGAAAGAAAAGAAAAAAAAACAGAACAAAATCATTAAGAATAAATTGCAAATTATCACACAGTAAAAGAACATTACAAAGATAATACAATGAATATAAATAGCATTTCAAACTACAGAAATAGAAAGATTGCCCCATCATAACACTGCAATGAATAATATTGCAATATCTCGCCGTTTTCAGTACTTACAATGCTAATTATAGAGCAAATGAGCAGGTTGTAATGTCCATTAAAGAATAAGGATGCCTCCAATTCCAGGGTTATGAATTTTGCTATGAATAAATTGGTGTTTGGAAATGGGTGGTATGTTCACATCTAATAAAGATATCATAATACTCAGCTTGTTAACATCTCTCTTCTTCTCTTCTTATAAAGACAATGATGGTTCTCTAAATGTGTTAACATCAGCATAAGATATCATGACATATCAATCATGTTAACAGCTCTCTTGTAAGAAAATAATTCTCTGAACATGTCCACATAAGACCAAGCTATCATTTATACTAAGTACTGCTAATGCTACTACTACTACTACTACTACTACGAATAAACCCATCAAAAAGTAACACAACTCATGTTTGAGGGGGATAACTTTTTTTCACTGGTCTATGAAAGTTGAAAGTGGTGTCATTAAAAAGCTACATTATTCTTCTTTGCAATGATATGCCATATGCCCTGATTATTGAATCATGTAATGATTACGGTGATTCAAACCAACATGAGCCGTTTTAAGCAATTCAAACTATTGTTCAAGAACTTTGCATTTTGCAACATTTAACTTCTGACTTTCCATTATAATCTGCTGTACTGATCATTCCATGACTGTATAATCAGGGCATATGGTATACCACTGTAAAGAATAATAATGTAGCTTTTAAATGACACTACTTTCAACTTTCATAGATCAGTGGAAAAAAAATTAATCCTCCTCAAACCTGAGTTGCATTACTTTTTTGAGGGTTTTAATAATAACAATGCTATTTGTATAGCGCCTAATCCACTCTGTGGAGTGCTAAAGGCACATTAAGAGAAAAGTAAAAGTATGTATGATAACTTAAGAAGTGAACAGGTAAGTTTTGACAAGTTTCTTGAATGACAGGAGAGTAGAACAGCTTTTTATGACTTCAGGTAGGTTAGTCCAAATGGTCGGGCTTGTGAAGGAGTGTGAACATTCACCCAAGTTTTGGAAACTTTGGGTATGTTGAGAAGGCCAGAAGAGGAAGAACAGAGTGATTAAAGAGTGTAGAACTGAGTGATTAGAGACCTGTTATTTGAACACGTCTCTTCTTGTTTATGTAATAGTTCTCTAAATATGTTCACATCAGACTAAGATATAATGAGACACCCATCATGTAAACCGCTCTGTTCTTGCAAAGACAATGCTTCTCTAGACCTCTTCACATCACACTAAGACATAATGAGAGAATCACCATGTGAACAGCCCACTTCTTGTGCTTTTAATCCGTTACCATGATATAAAAACACCCTACTTTTATTCATGTACCAAAAATAGTAGGGTTATATAGACACAACATGTATTTTCTCCCAAATGTGGTTTCCCCAGTTAGCAATCAAAGTAAAGAATGTGGGATGCACAATACCTTCCAATGGAAGCAGTTCATTTGAGGGGGTGTGTGAGGGTGTCACTGAAAAAAAGGGCTGAATCCTTTACATTCTTTAAAAAAAATTGCTGCAGGCTCATGGTAATGTAGTCGCCTCTCTACCTTTATGCTTCATTAGAAACAAGTGATCCCCATTGCACATGGTTATACATCCAGGTAATTGAGCTTATGTCTGAACAAATGCTCATGAACAAACATATAACAGTGAATAAAATGAAGCTTAGCTTAGAGGACATGACCCCTAAAGTGTCTCTATACCTTGGCTTTATTCTGGGATTGAAACTATCTGCAATAGATTTCTACATAAGCTGAAATTTCCGGTAGGTTTTATTTTTGCAAATTTTGCGACCAGTAATTTGAAATAAATTCCACTTATTATAATGCCTACAGATTGTGTCAACTATCTTTCACAACATAGCATTAACAACATGTTAATTTAGTAATACATGTATCTCCTAAAGCATAAGAAGATAGTAGATGTGTTTCGAAAGATGCAATTGATAGTAAGTTGCACTTGATCCAAACCCACCTATCAAAATCACTGTTTCAAAGCGCTTACCATGCATGAATGGAAATGCATGTTACAACTTGCAACTTATTTACGGTTGATTTGCGATCAATTGAAACTTTGGAACAACATCCCCTTGGTAAGATATTAAGAGATTAAATGTTTACAGATACAAAGGAATAATTTCAAGCATTAAAATTTAAGTGCCACTGCGGAGCATTTAAAGAATTGGGGAGAGGGGAAGCTGCCACGGGGGAGGGGGTCAACATATCAACATACAGCCCTTAACTTTTTCTTTTATGAGAGTTTGTAGAATGTCATGTTAATTTTTGTACCTGGATGAGCCAGTGGACTTGACCGTCACAACAATTTGAAAGAAGAAACATCCTATCAAGCAGTTATAGAATCAACCCTAAATCATTAAGGTGCAAAAGATTTTCAAAGAGAGGTGAGGAAGAGGGGTGTTCAACACACCTCCCCTTCACCATTAAAGAACATATACAATCTGGGACCTGTTCCACCAGACTGTTCGTAGAGCTATGCATGACTCCATGAATGACAGACAACCCTTCCTCAGGTGCCAACAGAGAGACGTGGGCTATCAGTGAGTGCAAAAATGGATCACCACCCATCATCATTAAAGAGCATATACAATCTGGGACTTATTTCATCATACAGCAGAGCTATATGCATGACTCCATGAATGACCGGCAACCCTTTCTCAGGTGCCAACAGAGAGACGTGGGCTATCAGTGAGTGGAAGAAGGGCTAACCAGTCCTTCGTAGATTCATGTGTATCATACAAACAGCTTTATGAAACACAACCCTAGAATTGCCCTTATCCATTAAGGTGCAAAAGACGTTCAAACAGGGGTGAGGAGGAGGGTTGTTCAACACACCTCCCCTTCACCATTAAAGAACATATACCATCTGGGACCTGTTTCATCAAACTGTTCGTAGAGCTACGCATGACTCCATGAATGATCGGCGACCCTTTCTCGGGTGCCAACATAGAGACGTGGGTTATCATTGAGTGAAAGAAAGGATTACCAGTCGTTCTGAGAGTTGTGCGTACCGTACAAACAGCTTTATGAAACACAACCCTAGAATCGCCCTTATCCATTAAGGTGCAAAAGACGTTCAAACAGGGGTGAGGAGGAGGGTTGTTCAACAGAGCATATACAATCTGGGACCTGTTTCATCAAACTGTTTGTAGAACTCCCTTTCTCAGGTGCCAACACACAGACTGGGGCTATCAGTGAGTGCAAGAAGGGCTAACCAGTCGTTCGTAGATTCATGTGTATCGTACAAACAGCTTTATGAAACACAACCCTGGACTATAGTCTGCAAAAACAGACCCTTAGGTTTCATTGTGCACAAACACAGAGAGTGATACAGGATATACACTGTGTGTCTCATTGTGTGTCTCGTGCTCTCCCCCAAGGATAGAGCAATGCTGTATGTGTGTGATGTAGTCACACAGCGCATGCCCTGTATCATGCTCTGCACACTCACACACCGAAAGTCTCGGGTTTGTGCTTTCAAACTAACCCTGGACTTAACAGGGTTGGGCGGGATCAACGGACATGGCCCATGAAGACCTCAAATGGCTTTCACAAAGGGAGAAGGTAGGCAGGTAGAGAATGTGAAAATGTGATGACGGCTATCTCATTTCACATTCTCTCACGGATCACAGACTCCGATCAATGCTCAAACCGCAGCTCGACAACACTTGCCGTTGAGGAGCAAGATAAGTGGTGGCTTCAGGATTCGGAGGGGAAGAGAAGCGCATTGGTTATAAATAGCAGGAAAGGCATGAAGCAGATAATTTGAATGTTGTGAAACGAGGTCTCATTCCCACAATCACATTTAAATGCTGTTGCACGACTTATTGACAATCTTTTTCAGGATTCAGATTCATTCTATTATTAGAATTGAATTTACATCAAGTTGGTGTAAAATATCTGGTACATGTTTAACATGATTCTAGATATAACAACAGGAAACTATTTTGATCATAGCTCTTAATATTTTACTATTTTTAGACCTCCTATCATACTGTTTAAATTTCTTGATGGCCTTCAGGACCTTGATATAATAATGAAATTCATTAATCAATCTCCACCCCTGTAATAATTTTTTTGTATTCGATCTAAAATCAAAGTGAAATCACTCACCAAATACCTAAACCAGCATTATTCCTGAGACTTACCCCCACCCCAATATGATTGACATCCCAAAGCTCCAGTTACATAGAAACCCAGATTCAACACGATAGGCCGGTTTACTGATATATTCAAATTTACGCTGATTTCTTGACGACAATAGTACTTGCATTGCATTCTTTCAAACGGCTAGTTACATTCGAAGTACACTGTACAATACTTGGAATATTACTTGTTGCTATGTCGGGCAAGCCTCCGGAAAGCTTTCGGGTCTTCAAGAACAAACCTTATGTACAAAGAATGAATAAATGTGCATCTATCAGTAATCCGTCCATTCAACACAACCCAGTTAAGTTATGATCAACCCCATTAGCTGCCCCTAAACAAAGAGGGACGAATAACTCGGCTTTACCAAAAACATCATGCAGCCCACCTGACTAGTGTAATATAATGTCACCTGACGATCCACATAGGTCACAAGCCTTTCATCACAGGTACTGAGATAAGGTTATGACAAGACTTTCTGCTCTAATTAAAAAGGAGCTTACGATCATGTGGACAGAGTGCGTACTGGGTCCATAAGGTTGTCCAAGAATTACTTTTTTGGAAAAAATTACCGAGACTAACCCCTATCCAAATATGATTGCCATCCCAAAGCATCAGTTACAGAGAAACCCAGATCCACAAGAATAGGAAGGTTTACTGATAAATTCAAATTTATGCCGATTTCTTGACGACAACGGTAGTTGCATTGTATTCTTTCAAACGGTTAGTTACAATCGAAGTACAATACTTGGAATATTACTTGGGCAAGCGTGGGGCAAGCTTTCTGCAACCCACCTGACTAGCGTAATATAATGTCACCTGACAATCCACATAGGTCACATGTCTTTCATCTCGGGAACTGAGACAAAGTTATGACAAGACTTTCAGCTCTAATTAAATCAGAGCTTACGCTACAGTCTCATGAAGACAGATTTCTTATTGGGTCCATACGGTTAAAAAAGAGCAATTTCTTTGTTGCCCAAGAATAGCTATTTCAAAAAAATAGTGTTGGTGGGTCAGAATAATTTTTGGAGGGTAATTTATTTCTTTTTCAGAACACATTTCATTAAAAAAATAAGATATTAAATGGGGTAAAAAGTCAAAATAACATCTGAAAATGACTTTTCAACTTGTATTTCACATGCTGATCTATAATCTTTCATTTTTCATTCGAGTATGAAAAAAAAAAGATTCAGACAATGTAGGGCTAATATTGTTAGAAGGTTTCACTCGTGGAAGAATGATGAGAATAATGCTTCATGGTACAACGTGTTATCTTTCTTGGAAATGTGAGTGGTCCTGAAAAGGACCTAACCACTCTCGACGTTTTGATGAGCATGTTCTCATTGTTTTCAAGAGAATGAGTAATGTAGGGCTACAAAGCAATTTTGCTTTTTATGCCTCAGGGTTGACATTGTTTTAATTTCATTATGGATAAGGTTTGAAATCAGGCCATGTTTGATTCTAACAAATTGAGGAAAAGGGTTTTGGATGCAGCTCAACATTTCGTACATGAAAATCAAACACTGAAAATCATGCTGGATATTCAAAAACTTTGCTGAGGTGGAGGGGAGTAAGGTCTATGCCAAGGAGGGGAAAAACTAATTTGATCGCAGTATTAGGGTGTAATGTGCAAATATATTATTATATTCATCTATCATTAAATCCTGATCGACCATAAAATCTTAATATCGCATGTTTGATATATGATTTTGAAATCCCTGTAATGTTTTCTGTAATGAGAAGCTCGAATATGTGCAAATATGTATATAAATCTGTTCTAGCTCCTGTGTGCCTCAATATCATGTTCACATTGGTAGGATACTTGTGATGTGTAAGCCACCCTATCATGTGATAATATCAGAGGTATAGATGCCAACTGTTCAAAAATATGCATAGGACAAAATTAAAATATGAATAAATAAGACAGCCAAACAAAAGTGAGAGAATATGGCAACAATAACCATCCACTCAGCCATTCCCTTGTGTTGAAAGCCTTGCATTCATAAAAAATATACACCTCATGCATTTTTGGAATGGTTGGTATCTACCTGTATGTAAAAGTGTAGGATGACCAGTCTGGTTGATATGCATGGATACCTATTAACAGGTATTACCTGTCCCCATACCCATTCCCATACCTATGTACCAAGTTAGAGAGGAGGTCGGAGTTTGGTCAAGGTGAAAGTTAATTTGTGTTTTATAAATGGAGGGTAAATTTTATAGGAGGAATTTAATAATCTGTATATAATATGATACACTAATGCCTTGGGTATTGTTTTTGAGTGAAATGATAATTTGGGATATAGCCTATCATGTTGTGTACAATGGATTTCTGGTATGAAAATATGTCATATCATGCTATTCAGCACACTAGAATATGATTTTATCTTATTATATTCAACAATTTAATGATTTTTTTTAAATATAACATGAGCTCAATGACATTGCATTATAAATCTATACCACCAAAGTGCAAATGATACATATTTTAGCAAGAGCTGATAATGTTTCAACATGCATACTGCATGTTTATGGAGGGTGAATGGTTGGAAGACTACTTGCAATGCTGGGAATTGGGATGCTTACAAATCGGAAGAAATAGACTGGCAAACTTTGGTTAACATTTTGTTTTCCTAACATTTATGGGAGCACGGTGGTGTTTCACCACATCATTCTTAAAGTCATGCATGACTAAGAGAGACTGGAGTACATTAACAGGTGTAATATACATAAAATTATTGAACACTTAGCCCAAGAACTGTTACCAGTCATGGATAAAATCATGCTCAAAGTCTTTCAAAACATGGGGAAACACAACCCATGTTGACAACATAATAAGATTTCTATGCAAGTGATGAGGGTTTTTCACAATTTCCCCCCTTACATTAGCCCATTGCCAATGAAATCTCCCTATAATTAAAAACATCACAGAAATTATTTACATTTTCTTCTCTCTACCCTGGCAATATTATTGGGGGCTATACGTGCAATTTTTTTCTAATTTTGTTACAGTCATAAACAGCTAGATTTAAAACAGAATCCATAAGGAATATTTTCCATGATGATGTGCTCACCATGAGGGGGGGGGGGGGGGGNGTGAAATAAAAGTCAATGAAATTAGGCAACACTATTTTCTGCCTTGTTTCTCTGCTAATCACCTAATTCCGATACCCTACTATTGAAATCCAGGAACGATAAATAAGAGGGGGTGGTATCACTAAGCGGAGATCATTACAGCTTCATTTCCGATATTGATTCCATTTGAAGTAGGCAGCTCAGTCTATTGACCTCTTGATCGGCAGGTTTTACACCATCATATCCACTTTCACCGCATTTTGAAACCTGCTTTAGGAGTCCGCTTGATGCCAATACCCTGTTCACACTCATTAGCCAGTGAACACCAGGGAATACTAGCCTGATATGGCACTAGCACTGTTTTCTGGTCCATTCCGATCTATATCCTGATGCAGCTAAAAAAAAGTGTTCGGTCTGTACAGGGTATTCATTTAGAAATGTAAATGGCGTATTATTCTGCAAGCTCAGACACAAGGGTATTTTATTCAGTTTAGTGCCACCTACTAGAAATATTTCTGCCTTAAAGGAAAGATCACAAATGAAATAAAAATTGTAAAAAATTGTAATAAAATTATCAATATATTTTAAAGCAAATCAATGAGTTGTAAACTCTTTTCATAACAAGAGCATGAATTACATTAGGATACCCAAAATGTTTCATTTCCATAGCAGCCTATGAGAGACTCATTGAATTCTGAATTTTCACAATAAAATACCCATGTAACATGGAAATTCATTGGAGAGGTAATTAGTGCAGTTTTATATTTCCAGAAAATCTGAAAGAATCGTTTCATATTTTTTTCATGACCTGCCTTCTATTTATATACTAATGATCAATAAATCATAGGGGGTGTTGCTCAAATTCAACTGCAAATCAACTGCAACTTTGAAGATTGTAACGCGCATTTTCATTCGCGCAAGGTATGCGCATTTAACAAGACACGCATGAAACAATGATTTTGATTGGCGCATACCGATCAACTGCAACTTACGATCAATTGCAACCTTTGAGCAACACCCTATATCTAGTGTGACATTACTTTCACATTACCATCAATGCACAAAGAGGATTCTAATAAATTCCTCATTATCCTCATGGATTTGTCACAGATTTCCAAAGGATTTATAGTTCAACCCGATAGCTAATGTGCCTGAAAGCATCAATATTAGATTTTAAGTAATACATCAAAAATAGATAAATGGATAAGTGAATGTGACAGACGAGTGGAGGATATCTTTTGTGTAAATTTCATTACATGCTAGGAGAAAATCATGGTCAATCACAACCTTACACTATTAATGTAATCATCATTAAAAGCATGGATCAAGATTATGAACCTACATCTCTATCATCTTTTTACTTCCATTTACTGCAAAAAAAGGCTTTACATGTGAAAATTCATCCACATTGTGCTGCACTCAACCCAGGTGAGGTGAATGGGAACCTGGTAGGAATTCATTTCTTAAAAAAGCTTATGCGCCTAGTAGCTGCACTGCTCAAGCCAGAGTAATAATGCTGCAATTGTAGAGCGCTTAGGGAATTCTCATGAAGAGTTGATAAGCGCTATATAAAAGTCATTCATTATTATTATTATTAATAAAAGTAGTATCATGGGATGAGTAGTACCAGCACTTCTCTTTGTAGCAGCATGAATCATAAATACATAAGAAATGCTACTTTTAGCCTTTACCCCTTTTAAGAAAAGCTCTCCGGCTATAAACAAATATACAATGAGAATGGAGAATCATTGCTTAAAATATAACTCCGCTTCTCAGACATTCATGAAATATCCTATCTAGTCCATTTACGTCCAAATATTGATTGAAAAGACATCAAACAGAATCAGACTACTGGCAGGGTTTCTCCTATTTATAGGCAAGCGGGACAAATTGTTCCTAAAATGATCTGTTTTGCTGAAAATGTATTCTCACATGTTTTAAGGATACATTTTCTGCATGGGCATTTATGTAGAGTATATTGACTAGGGTTTAGTTCAATCCCATGGTTACATGTTTTCTCAGAACATAATTTATTGCAGCATTGGGAGAATTCAAATTCCACCATTTTGCTGAAAAAAAGCAACAACAATGTCGATTCTTTTTAATGTGATTGGATTCATATTGTGAAAATTAAAAACAATACAACAGTGTCCTTTATCCCAATGGCACTATTTTTCTTTTTGGCAATTCTGTCATTTCAAAGAAAAAAATTCTTACACTTCACTTTCAGATTCATTCATATGAATAAATACAAAGACAAAAATTTCTTGTTCATTCAAAAGCTGTGATAAGATTTCACCAAACATTATTTTTAAAGTACATAGTCCCTTTTACATGAATGAATACATATGAATGATTGATACGTGGGTGTAAATTTGATGCTACATAACATCTCTTTTAAGAATAAAGGAATTTTGTAGTAGACTACTGAAAGATCCCTTTCAAAGATGTTGGATATAATACCATACCCTTAGCAAAAACAAGTAATGTAAGATTTTGTGAGCTATCAAATTTCATAAAACAGCTTTCTTATTTGACACAAAAAAGAATTGAAATTAAAACATTGAACCTTGCACTTAGGACTGCTATCATAAGCTGAATAGCAAATTAATTTTATTTTTCACATAAGGCACGCCCTTATCTTCCTTTGTATCTATTTTGGTTAATATATATTTAAAGTGCGCTTGATGCAAACTGGTTCCAAGCGTTCTGTGCATCATTATCGAGCGCATTATTATTCACCTATTGCAAAGCAAATGTGGCACAATCTCTCCATGCAGAGAAATTTTTTCTCCAGAAACCGATTCACCTCACCTGGATTGTATGCATCATGAATTCACTGTAAGAAGAAGGGACAGTTTTTTTTTTGAAAAAGTAAACAAGTTCATTCCAGCATTCACAATAGCTGAAAACACAAAATAAATGTCCTTTCCTCTTATTTTGTGGAGAAATGCCAAACAGGTCTCACACCTGTTAAGCAAATAAATAATAATAGATGCAATTTGTATAGCGCACGTTTCCACTCTGCTGAGTGCTCAAGGCGCTTTACATTATTATTACCCTGGCTTTAGCTCGGCAGCCATCCGCGGCGCACTTGGCATTTCAAGGAATAAATATTCCTGCCAGGTACCCATTCACCTCACCTGGGTTGAGTGCAGCACGATGTGGATGAATTTCTTGCTGAAGGAAATTGACGCCATGGGTAGGATTCAAACCTACAACCCTCTGGTTGAAAGGCGAGAGTCACGACCACTAGGGAAACTACTTTCTTTTTTTTTGTTCATGAAGCTATTACGAAGGCTTGAAGAAGTTGTTTACTTTGTCCTTTGTTCTCACAGTGATTTATTGCTGAGTGAAATTATATTCAAGGGAGGGATTTGAACCACGACCCTCTGGTTGAAAAGTAAGTGAGAAAACAACCACGCCACAAGCTACACATGCAAATACACATATATATTACATACATGTATGTGACTCTAAATGCGACTCTTTGGCATGTATAGTCAGAATTGACTAGTGTGTCGTTATACCTTATATAATAATAAGAAGAAGACTCTAAATTAATCCCTAAAAGAAATAGAAATCAATGAAATTAAGTGACACTATTTTCTGCCTTGTTCCTCTGCTAATCACCAGATTCCGATACCCTACTATTGAAATCCAGGAACGATAAATAAGAGGGGGTGGTATCACTAAACAGAGATCATTACGGCTTCATTTCCGATATTGATTCCATTTAAAGTAGGGAAGTTACTTTCTTTATTTTTTGTTCATAAAGCTAAGATGAAGGCTTGAATGAAGTTATTTAATTTGTCCAATTCCTTTGTCTCTACAACTCACAGTAACTTCTTGTACAATCTAAGGAAATAAATGTCATAAATGGGGTTTGAACCATGATCCTCATGAACTGGACTCTACATGAATCCTTCAGTGAAATAAAAGTCAATGAAATTAGGCAACACTATTTTCTGCCTTGTTTCTCTGCTAATCACCTAATTCCGATACCCAACTATTGAAATCAAGGAACGATAAATAAGAGGGGGTGGTATCACTAAGCGGAGATCATTACAGCTTCATTTCCGATATTGATTCCATTTGAAGTAGGCAGCTCAGTCTGTTGACCTCTTGATCCGCAGGTTTTACACCATCATATCTACTTTCACCGCATTTTGAAACCTGCTTTAGGAGTCCGCTTGATGCCAATACCCTATTCACACTCATTAGCCAGTGAACCCCAGGAAATACTAGCCTGATATGGCACTAGCACTGTTTTCTGGTCCATTCCGATCTATATCCTGATGCAGCTAAAAAAAAGTGTTCGGTCTGTACAGGGTATTCATTTAGAAATGTAAATGGCGTATTATTCTGCAAGCTCAGACACAAGGGTATTTTATTCAGTTTAGTGCCACCTACTAGAAATATTTCTGCCTTAAAGGAAAGATCACAAATGAAATAAAAATTGTAAAAAATTGTAATAAAATTATCAATATATTTTAAAGCAAATCAATGAGTTGTAAACTCTTTTCATAACAAGAGCATGAATTACATTAGGATACCCAAAATGTTTCATTTCCATAGCAGCCTATGAGAGACTCATTGAATTCTGAATTTTCACAATAAAATACCCATGTAACATGGAAATTCATTGGAGAGGTAATTAGTGCAGTTTTATATTTCCAGAAAATCTGAAAGCATCGTTTCATATTTTTTTCATGACCTGCCTTCTATTTATATACTAATGATCAATAAATCATAGGGGGTGTTGCACAAATTCAACTGCAAATCAACTGCAACTTTGAAGATTGTAACAAGCATTTTCATTCGCGCAAGGTATGCGCATTTAACAAGACACGCATGAAACAATGATTTTGATTGGCGCATACCGATCAACTGCAACTTACGATCAATTGCAACCTTTGAGCAACACCCTATATCTAGTGTGACATTACTTTCACATTACCATCAATGCACAAAGAGGATTCTAATAAATTCCTCATTATCCTCATGGATTTGTCACAGATTTCCAAAGGATTTATAGTTCAACCCGATAGCTAATGTGCCTGAAAGCATCAATATTAGATTTTAAGTAATACATCAAAAATAGATAAATGGATAAGTGAATGTGACAGACGAGTGGAGGATATCTTTTGTGTAAATTTCATTACATGCTAGGAGAAAATCATGGTCAATCACAACCTTACACTATTAATGTAATCATCATTAAAAGCATGGATCAAGATTATGAACCTACATCTCTATCATCTTTTTACTTCCATTTACTGCAAAAAAAGGCTTTAAATGTGAAAATTCATCCACATTGTGCTGCACTCAACCCAGGTGAGGTGAATGGGAACCTGGCAGGAATATTCATTCCTTGAAATGTCATGTGCGCCGCGGATTGCTGCCGGGCTAAAGCCAGGGAAATAATAATGTAAAACGCCTTGAGCACTCAGCAGAGTGGATACGTGAACTATATAAATTGCATCTATTATATATTATATAAAATGAAATTAATTATTTGTTGGCCTTGTTGATTGTTCCAACTGTTGCCTTTTACCCAGGGAGTCATAGAATTGAATCCTTGAATGCAGTAAGTACCATATGGTAACCTTGCTAAAGCAGGGTAATAATGCCTAGAGCACATAACTACAATTGTATTAAGCACAACAAATGTTGAGTATTATTATTAACATTAGTGAAGGTTGTAAATCTTTCAATCAGGGGTAGAATATTTGTTCTGCGTCATAATTTATTTCTACGCGATGAAGAATACATGAACATACACAATTCAATGAAATGCAAACTAAACTGTACTTTTATAGAATATGAAATCATGAAGAAAGTACAGAGCAATATTTGGAGCATATGTAACCACGTGAAAGATGAAGAAAGATATTGACTTTGAGCAAATTAGGTAAAGATTTCTAAATGCCAATGTTTCAATGTCAATATCAAATTTTCCGCCCCCTGAATTGGATTTGCTCTGCACCACATGAGAATAGGCTAGTCAAATCCCCTGTTGAGAAGGGTGACTTTCATCAAAAAAAGGAGAAAATATGAGAATACATTACCTAAAATATGTCATCAGAAATTCTATGTAAAATGCCACCCCCCTAAAAAGGGTCAATACATTTTGTTTTTGTTTTACTTCACTATGGGTTGACCTCAGGGTGTTTAGTGAATCAAGAGACGTCATGTAACAATTGAAATCACTGATGTGAGAAAATGATAATAATGTGCTTGCATTTGGGGTATTTTGGAAATATAAAACCTCATATAAAAATTTATATACACATCTTTTAGTGATCCTTTATTTTTGGGGTGTAGAAGTTGACCTATGTGTGCTGAAAGACAATGCATTTAATTTGACTTAAATGTGTGGATTAGGTTTGGGAGAGATGGCGCTTTATATATTTAACTATTTTCCGAGCTGCGGCAAAAATATTAACATAATACAGTTTGTAAATAGAAAATTAGAGCATGCTCATAGTTTGTATGAATAATATAGACCTAGAAATGGCTTAATTATCACAAAACAAAGATTACGACACGTGTCGCGCTCCCTAACACAACATCGCTTCAATTACAAAATTAATGCAAACATACACATTGCCCACAATACCATTGGAACACTCCATCTACTCCACCCCAGTCGGCCAACTGTCGATTCATTTAGCGCTCAGTATGAATAACGGCTGATTGACATTTTCAAACTTAATTGCGCCAGAATACATACCAAAGTATTATCCTAATTCTGTACAAAGTTATATTTGAGCATGTAAAAGCAAGTTGGGAATACATCAGCCCGTTTCACCTACATTTCTGCATCCCGGCCATTCCTAATCTATACAACATATTCAATGCTAGCATTTTTTTATTGAGGCCATTGAAACCTGAATGTCACAGAGTGCAAGACACCAGTAAAAGTCAATAACATGTTGTAAAAGACATGAAGCAGAAGAGGTAACTTGGGTAATTGAATTAGATGTGAGGAGTGATCTTAATTAAATCCATCTAGTGTGCTTAATTCGTTAGCATAACAAAACGCTTCTATGAATATTGATTACACAAAAGGGCATGCTATGATACCTTCAAAGATTATATCATTGAAGGTGTACTTTTTCTATTAACAGTTCCTACTGAGTATAATCTCCTTTGTCTTTAAAATTATCATGAAATTTACAGAACTCTATGATGGGGTGAAAAGGAAATGTTTAGTAATATGTTTTGAAGCTGTAACCTCTTCACTTCATTCTCCAGAGTAATAATAATAGTAAGAAAAATTATAATAAAAAATAATCATAACACATGCAATCTACAGACACATATATCCACTCTACAGCATGTCAAGGTGCTTTTAAAGTTGACCATTACAACGGTTTTAGCCTAGCATACACCTGCATTTAAGTATTTCAAGGAATTTATAAATTCCTGCTAGGTACAGGTGTCCATAAACCTCACCTGGATTGAGTGGAACATAATGTGGGTGAATTATTTCATACTCAAGGATCTCAACAACATAGGAAGGATTCAAAGTATGATGCTCTGCTGAGAGTCCTTACATAGGGCATACATGTGAACCTAAATCTGAAGTCCTTACTCTTTAAAACCTTATGAGTGAAAGTATTCAACCAGGAAAGAGTTAATTTCTAAAAGGAGTGAAATTGGAGTGAAAATTTGATTGAAAATCCTTAGTTTTCATTGTTTATGCATTTACTTCAGTGATCACTCGAAAATATTTCAAAATAGAGTTTTTATTAAATCTACTCTTTGCTAAGTTACCACAGCAGCTTTGCGATGCTACAAAACTAAGATATACTACAGATTTCCGTACCATTTTCAAGTGTAATATGCCCAAAAAAGTATAATCAAGTTAGAAGGTAAGAAAATAATTTAACCACTAGACCCTTATGTTGAGGTGTACTGACTATCTAATTATGATGTGAACACACTATATTAAAGTGAGGCATTTTTGTTGAGTTAGATAGAATCAAATAAAATAAATTTCATCTGATTCAAACATAAATAAAGACCGATTATGCAAAACATGTTTGAACAACTGTTCATAAAATATTACAAGCCAGGTAGGACTTGAACCAATGGCCTTCTTGGTCCCTCAACAGGAATCCTACCACTAGACCAAATATAGGATTACTGGTTGACACTCTGTGTGTTGAGTTCATTCTGAGGGTTAGAATTACATAGCACATGCCATCAGCTTAGGTACGGCAAACAATAGAAAGCATGCTCTGGCTATTGTGTCTAATCCATAAAGTTTACACACAATAGAGCACCTCTTGTTGGGGCGTGTAGTCGTGCAAAAATGCGAAGGAAACCAATTAAGTGTTAACAGCTTTCATTCACATAATAGCAGCAGGCAATGTGAGAAGAAGGGACAGAGAAAATGGACAATAACATCTCTCATTCAGGCTTTAAGCCCCGGTCACATAGGACCCCGGAAGCAACACGATTCAACACGACTCGTTGTTCCGAGGCATTTAACTGTCAATTAACAAAGAGTCGGGGTGAATCATGTTGCTTCTGGGGTCCTATGTGACCAGGGCATTAACAGTAGCTTTCACATAAAAATAAAATCATCTTCCCTGCTCATTCAGTAAACAGGTATGCAAGTGGTTCAACATTGTGTAGAATAAGAGGGAAGGCAATTTCCTTGTGTTATTTTTCATGCTTAAATGGGAATTGTTCCCTTTGTCCAATTCATTTTCCTTTAGCTCAGATTGAGATACTATTTTGCAATTCCCAAATTGAGGGTTTTTTTTTCTATTTGATATGGGTAGACGAGGATATGATTATATTGAATAAATTTCACATTATCCCACAGATCACATATTATTCCCATTTTCACAGTGTGAAAACTATGAGAAAAATCTAGAGCAATTGTTTATTGGTACTTTCCTCATTATTGTCATTTTGAAGAAAGCATTGGTATTATATTTGAGGGTTTTTCTATTTGGTTGGATGGATTATATTGAATAAATTTCACATAATTTCACATTATCCCAAAGGTCACATATCATTTCCATATTCACAAGCATGAAAATTGGATGAAAAATCTAGACCGGTTATTTATGAGGATTTTTCTTGTTACTGTGATTTTGCAGAAAGCATTGTTAATATACTGGAGGGTTTTTCTATTCAGGTGGACAGGATGATATTGAATAAATTTCACATTCCCCCCAAATTACATGGGATTTCCATTCCAATATCATTACAATTGTGAAAAATCTAGAGTAGTTATCCATGGGGATTTTACTTATTACTGTCATTTCGCAGAAAACATTGGTGATATGTTTTCTATTTACGTGCCATGCTTGGTTAGTAGTCAAAATATTATACAATAAAAGTGCAATAACCACTACCAAATAGCATAGTCCATAAGGTTAATCTATACCTATCAAATGCTATTGCTTTATCTCTTGTTGAGGTCAGAATCAACCTTTGAAGTTTTAATATGACAACGTCACTAAACCAAACCTTTTAAAAGGGAAAGTTGCTTCACACAAGACATTTTACAATTTAATGAATAAGGAGAATAATATGATGATAAAAAAAGAAAGAAAAAAAAAGAGCAGAGTGAAAAAAATTAAAGATCAAAATTAGTTAAGGAATAAGTAAACTACATACATTTTCTTGTAAATCACTCTGCTCTGTAAATTAGAAACATAGTTTATGATCAGCTTTCCATTCATACGGTACGTGAAACTTTCACATTTTCTTGATTTTCTCAAAATATATACATCCTCTGTCGCATTGGACAATGTGTAATGAGGAAAAGAGTTTGTTTGTCACAAATATTATAAAGCACTAAGAGTAACATAATTGTCATATTTGTGATGCCTAATGTAATTTATTCTCCATATTGTGATTTGTGAGCATAATAACTTTAAACAAGTGGATCAAACAAGTGTTAATTTGGGATACAACTAATAATTAGCATTCGGCTGAAAATTCCAATCAATTTGCTTCAGTGATTATAGAGAAAATGTATTTTTGTGAAGCAGACTTAATTTTTATTGTGTTCATGTCCTTCAAATACAAAGTTGCTAATCGTATTCTTGCTAGTGTAGAACATACTCGTGATAATCGTATTCTTGCTAGTGTAGAACATACTCGTGATAAACAAAATACCACATTTCTCTGTGACTGAAACAATGGGGTTCTTTGTAAGATATATGCAAAAGTTACTGTTTTTAATATGATATTAAAAATCATTCTTTCATTATTGTTCATGCTAGTTCTGGGAACAAATAGTATATAAACCTACATGTATCTGTATTAGATGTGGACATATTGGTTTTTCACCCTTAGTGTACGGTAAGAAAACTAAATCTCAGCATTAATAAAACGTGGAGGTTTATTTGCTCTAAACCCAGTGACAAGAAGAAAATGATAATTGTTCTAAATCTACAACCTCTTCATAGCATCCCTCCTTCTATCCTTCCTCCTTTTCTACCTATCAACCTTTTCACCTTACCTTTTTTTCAAAGAATTTCTCTCTGTTCTTTATTCTTTTCTACTTCCTTACTTTATTTCATTTTTCTTCCCACCTCTCTCTGTCCATTTTCTTTTCATCTCTATTGCTGTCTTCTGTTTTCTCACTCTTCTCACCATCCTCCTTCCTTCCCTCCCTCCCTCCTACCTCCTTTTTCTCTCCCTCCCTATATCATACAATCTCACTTTTCTTTATCTGCCTCTTCCTCTGGCACCCATTCCCCCTTTTCTTTCTTCCTTTCTATCCATCTATCTTTCGCGATCCTCCTCATCTCTGCCCCCATTATGGGCATGCTTTCCCCCACTCTCTCTCTCTCTATCTCTCACTCTCTCTCCCTCTCTCTCTCTCTCTCTCTCTCTCTCTATCTATCCATCCATCTATCTATCTCTCTTTCCAGTCCCTTTCTCTATTTACCCAAATTACCCTCGTCATCTATTTTTTCCCTTAATGATCTCGCCACTGTCTACATAATATCATCTTCAGCAATGGCAATTATAATCTGAAGTGAATGTGCTACAAGGAAACAACTAATGTTTCATTCTTGAGAAATCGTCAAGTGTCCAAACATTATTTATCATTGCTCAGATTTCAATTAAGGTCGTTTTGTCGGATGAAACGGCTGTCAAACAGTAGCACACAAGATTCTGGGGGGTGCAGCGATGAATAAATCCCTTCTTATTTCCACTTAACAAAGTCAGGTCGTAGAAGCATTCAAAAAGAGACATTTCTCAAACAAAAAAAGGAAAAGGGGATGACAAATGCACTTGGGGATCGAAGCCTGTACGTGCACCCTCACACTAATTTGGAGAGAATTTCGGATGAAAATGCTTGTATTAATAGGAGAAATTTGCATTGGGAGTAGGGGGATTCAGGTGGAGGTACATATGTGAATGATTTAGGGTGATATTTCAAACGAGAGGGAAAAAAAGAGAAAAGACATAAAATGGACACCGAGACAGAAGTCTGAAAATAGTTTTCCCCCCCCCCCAAAAAATAATTTTTGTACATTAATGACACCATATTAACACTATTTCTGTTCCTGTAAACAAACAATATTACAACTGGTGACTTTAGTATCACAATTTTTCTTATGAAAAGAATCTGAATAAAATTAAGGTTAAAAATTGTTTGCAAACCCTAAATGCTTCTTTTTAGAGAGCTTTCATATATATTTTTTTTTATTGAACACAAATTAATTCACACAATTCATTGAGAAAATAAGACTTGTAATGGAGTGGAAAGCCTAAGATCATCTGAAAATTACTTTTCAGGTTGCCACATGTTAATTTATAATTCTGCTGTGATTTTTCAATCTAATCTTAAAAACAAAGACAAGTTCAACCAATCAATAATCTAGCATCACCATTGACGTAAGGGTGGAATACTGATGACTTTTATTCCTTTGAAATGTAGATCAGCCGACAAATTTGAAAGAGCAAACACTTTTGGCTATTATATTAAGCAAGACTTCAACTTGAGCCAAGGTCTGAAAGAGATAATCCTTATACTAGTAACTGATCGATACCACCTGTCCTTTCTGCCTTTAGGAGGCAGTTTCTTCAGTAGATCTCCTACTTCATACACTTCAAACAAATAGAAAATTATGACATTCCATGCCTATTAACTCCATGGTATCATCAATCCCAATAAGATTCATATTACATTTTCATTTACATTTCCAAACAAAAATCAATGACTTGACAGCTCATTATCACATTTTCTCTCTAACTAACGCTAAAAGAAATATGAAATAGCTTAATAATTCACCACTTCATTGTTTTCAGATCACTTCATTGTTTTCACATCACTTTATTGATCACTCATATCAATTCAACCTGCCAGCAATCCCTCAAAAAAATGAAGTCAATATTAATGCTCTTTGTCTTTTCTAACATCAATCAGCAACTGGGAAGGTGTTTCACCAAGATAAGAAAGACTTTACGCACGACTTTACGTTCGACTGGTATCCCTTCTTGTGCGTAATGTTTCACATTATTACGCGCATCCAGAGCAAGAACTGACACCAGTCGCACGTAAAGTTGTGCGTAACTTTAAGAACGACTTGGTGAAACACCGCCTTGGTGCTCAATTGCACCTTTGAAAGGGTCACCAGTTGTTCGCAGAGTCGTGCGTATATCTGTGAACAGCTTCATGAAACATACCCCAGAAGACAAACAACTGTCATCTTTCAAATAAAGAGATCTGTATGAAATATCTACTAATTCGGTAAAGGATTCATGGTGCTTGTTTGAACACTTGAAATAAAAATCAATCTGGTGCACTCTGTTGCTTCCTGCTTTTCATTTCATCTGACATGTGAGAATCAATTGATCTACTTTGATTACATTGATACAGGGGGGTTAATGTAAATCTTGTTCAGTGAGATTGTTCTTTTGAAAATATATCCAATTCTGACTGACAAAATTGACACTTGTATAATTTAGGAAGGACTTAATTGGTCTGGAGTAAACATCAAGTTTGTTCATATGTAATGTGAAGTATACTTCAAATCTCCAAAACATTATTACATTTAAGTGATAACAGTAATATATTTTATCATTATTCAGGGAGATGCAGCACATGGTAATTAAAAAAAAGGGTTAATTTGGCCATTTCATTATTAGAACTCATTATTGATTTTTCCACTAAGGAATTTGGGATATTGTGTAATATTTTATCAGGATGGTTCCCAAGAATTGTTCCAAATCTGAGATGATAGACAGTGAAAAGTTTGAGAAGTAAAGTAAGTAAGTTCATTCAAGCCGTAAAGACTTTGTTCAACATTGTTTTCGTTTAAAAAAACCTCAACAGCCAGATTGCGAATGCTACTTAAATGGTTGATGGCATACATAAACTAAGCTGTAAAAATATTAGGCTTCATATTCAACGTCCAGTGCTTTAAAAAAGGTAAAGTTAACACTTTCACTTTATACAAACGTCAGTGAATGCTTTATTCACTTTTCATAAATATCTTGATAGTGGCTAAATAACTTTTTTAGGCATTCTTTGATGTTTTGTCCTCAATCTGAATATAGTACAGTAACATAGGTCATGCGATTTGATCTTTTTTAAATAACAAGATTTTAATGTGTGCCAATGTCTTAAATAATAGCATCATGGTCATAAAAGAAAATAGCTTTACTTTTAATTCATTGAACAAGTGTAACACCTATTCAACTATTCTTTGCAGAATAAGAAGGAATGAAATTTCTTTAGTGCACATCTAGCTATCGTGAATGCTTCAATATAAGATGTAAAATTTGTCTAAATCCTTTGTCCATTCTGCTTACAATGTGACATTCTGGTTCTCATTTTTTTTTGATAAAAATTATTATTTAGGCCCGGCTTTCAAACATCTGACTTCATGTAACATTGCACAGGCTAGTGCGACCAATTAATGCTAATGAAGTCAGCTTGAGAGATAAAATACTTTTGAACTCCATCTTGCACTTCATTTCTTTTAAATCAATTCTGATTGATACGCAAGATGAGGAAAATTAAATACAAAGTCTCTTCCAATCGCAACTTCCCAAATTAGGTAGGAGGGGAAGCAATAAAATGTTGCCTAATTGGTAAGCAGCGAGCAATCTTAAACATACCTGCTTTGAAATTCCAACAAGATTACTTTTAAATTTTGTGTTTTGTTGACCCCTTACACGAGAGTGCACTCCATTATGTAGTCTGGGATGTTTCATGAAAATCTTCTACTTTACATTTGATTTCAAAGATGAGGGATCATATTGAAGTCGTTTACAGACATTCACTGTGGGCAGAAGGGAAAAAGGATTTTGGGACAAAGTAAACATCTTCATTCAAAGATTAACAATAGCTTGATACCCACATCAGAAATTTCCTCACCTCATATTGTGCGGAAATATGTCAAACAGGCATCACATAAAGAATAGTGCAGGCACTTTCTTTCATTTGTAAAAAAAAAAATTAAATAATGAAAGACTTTTATATAGAGCGTAGCACGATCATGTGAAAGGTCATATGCGCTAATTGCAGAAAAAGAAAATGAGGAAAGAGTCCGAGGAACTGGGATTATCACTAGGTTGGAGGGGTTTAAAGAGATGTGCTTTTAGGTTACGTCTGAATTTTTTCATATGGTGTATTATATGTGAAGTAGTTTGGCAGCCTATTCCTAAGACAGATGCGGCATGTGAGAATGATCCCTCACTGTATGATTTTGTTGCAGTTTTAGGTACAGTGAACGTTGATCTTTTACAAGAACATAATGATCTCTCTCAGGTTTATATCTGTGAGATACATGTATATGGGTGCTAACTGATTAAGACATTGATAGGCTAGCTATTGCGAAAGCCTGAATGAAAGTTGTCTGCTTTGTCCAAATCTTTTGTCCCTCCTGCTTATAGTGATGCACTCAAGTTTAATTGTTCGGCTTGTTAGACATCCAAACCAAACAGAATAATTTTTGTTTTCTGCTTTGGAAATCATTATAAAAAATCTTCATGCTTCAAACAACATTTGTGATGCACACATCATTCACAAAAGTAAGCGGAAATTGGATGCATGTCATGAATTTTTTCTTGAAAACTTGGATGATCTTTATTTTTTAAACAAATCAAATACAAAAAAAGGGCAAACATTATCAACCCACCAAACAAAAAGGAACAAATCTTTACTTACATTCTGTAAAACAAAGGAGCATGTATTGAAAGTAAAATTTATATCATATTGTATATGGGTTTGTCAAATAGTGGTTGTTGATTGAACAAACATTTTCATATGATGGAGCAACATTTCAAATAACACCTCAAAGTTAACAAAGAATAGACGATACAGAATGCTAGAACCATTATGTGAATGGATTGACTACATTTGCAAACATGGCTCCCAAAGAATATTTTATATAATACTGCACAAGATATAAGATCTCCTTCTCTTTACGACAATGAATTTACACAACAGCATCATTTCAGAGAAGGGCTTTAAGAATACAAACAAATTCATAAAACATGCAAAGCAGGGTAAACATTTTCTTTTTGTTTAAGTGGGCTCTATTTAGATTTCCCCTTTGAAAAACGTTCCTATACATTGCACATTTTGCAGGACCTATTTTGGAGCTCACAGGGGCTATTTACATGGTTAAGAGGGGTAACCGCCAGTTACCCCACTGTATTTTTTTAACGAAAATGCAATGAATGCTTTGTGATATTACTGCATGGTAATAAGAGCTTAAATTTGTTTAACTAGAATGAATTTGTGCAATATTTGTCTCTGTATTTTCCCCCACGATTTGAAGCTCATTCTGACCCGAGAATGGCAGGCCGGCCAAGCCCCATACGTACCAAGCATGCTGTCAATATTGGGCTCCATTAACCCAAATAATAAATGATGTTGAAATTTGTTTTATGAAACATACCAAATATCCCATCCTTAGGATCTGAATTCTAATTTGGAAAGCTATAATTTCCTTGGGATGTTCAATAGTTTATTTTTAATTAGCAATAAAAAAAATAAAATGTATAACATTAAAAGTGAAATCAAACAGATTCATAAAATTACAAAAGATAAGAAAATACATATTGCATGAGTAAGGCTGCAGACCAGGAAGGAAAAAGATCCTTATATAAGGCTGACCTCACGAATATAAGTTTTATAATAAAATAGTTAAAATGTGATTTTAGATATAATGTCTCAGGGAATAGACAGCTTTACTACTAGATGCAAGATGTTCATTCTCCATACACAATAATTGTTCATAACAACCCAAAAGCTTCACTTGAGGCTTGCCCAACATAGCAACAGGTAATTTATGCAATCTGGGTCGTAAGAATTGTACTTCCATTGTTACTAACTGGTTTAAGGAATATCTTGTAACTACATTTGTTGGTAAGAATCGTACATAAATTTATTCTATCTATTCGTAAACCAGTCTATTGTAATCCCTCAATAGCTTTTCAAACCCTTCAGTTGGAATATTTTGGAACATTCCCCCAATGGCATTTTCATAGAAAAGAATAAAGAAAAAGTATAAGGCTTATTTTAATTAAGATATGTAACTGTGATGTAACTGTAATAATTTACATGAAACGATTCTATTCATCTTCAAACAACAGAAATTGCCTTTACATTCAGTCTCATGAGTTTGACATATTAAGCCGGAAATACGCGACTGCATTTGATTCAAAATAAGTAGGATTCTCCTGACGATGTATATTATTTTATTGATCACTTTTTCATGTGGCATGTCTTGATTTACTTTTGATGAAAATATGCTCATAAGCAGCATATCATATTATTGGCTCAGACAGTAAGCGTGAAATCAATTTATATTGGTATACACAAGAGGCACGTTTATTGTGAATCAAGCTGTCAATCAACAGCCAATTTCATGATTAATACATAAGAAGTTGAGATTATTATTGATTTCTAGAATGTATTTTGAGCAATTTTATATGGAAAAATTAAAAACATTAAAAGAGTAGAGGACCATGTTCTAACATATTATGCCTCTCGGATTGACGTCTTTTAAGCTAATATTGAGTAGTTGCCAATTTCGATCGCATATAGTTTGAAGTGATCATATTTTTCTTAGAATAATATAATCATATAGGAAGATACAAGAAGAGTACTTTTACAAGGGACATTCAATTAAGTAATTCCAACATGGGTATGATAAGATCATTCATTACACATTTTGTTCCTCTGGCCGACATAGGAAGCAACACTTGGGACCAGTGTGCTATTTTCCCATCTGACAAAACCCAATTTCTTTTCTTAATTTGCTTAGTACCCTGTCATAACGCATTTTCGTTTGAAATCATTTGGGCACATATTATTCAGCTCAAATGTTGCATCCCCGCCCACTTCTCCGCTCTCCTTCAAGCCCTGGTCACATAGGACCCCGGAAGCAACACGGTTCACCCCGACTCTTTGTTAATTCACAGTTAACTGCCTCAGGACAACGAGTCGGGGTGAATCGTGTTGCTACCGGGGTCCTATGTGACTGGGGCTTTAATATTGACTTTAAATTTATGAGGGATTGCTGGCAGGGCCATGTGACCAGGGCTTTACCTCAAATTACTGTCCTATTTCTGACAGTGGCTGGTCACTCCCCCTCCCACCCGNAAATTTGTCTAAATCCTTTGTCCATTCTGCTTACAATGTGACATTCTGGTTCTCATTTTTTTTTGATAAAAATTATTATTTAGGCCCGGCTTTCAAACATCTGACTTCATGTAACATTGCACAGGCTAGTGCGACCAATTAATGCTAATGAAGTCAGCTTGAGAGATAAAATACTTTTGAACTCCATCTTGCACTTCATTTCTTTTAAATCAATTCTGATTGATACGCAAGATGAGGAAAATTAAATACAAAGTCTCTTCCAATCGCAACTTCCCAAATTAGGTAGGAGGGGAAGCAATAAAATGTTGCCTAGTTGGTAAGCAGCGAGCAATCTTAAACATACCTGCTTTGAAATTCCAACCAGATTACTTTTAAATTTTGTGTTTTGTTGACCCCTTACACGAGAGTGCACTCCATTATGTAGTCTGGGATGTTTCATGAAAATCTTCTACTTTACATTTGATTTCAAAGATGAGGGATCATATTGAAGTCGTTTACAGACATTCACTGTGAGCAAAAGGGTCAAAGGATTTGGGACAAAGTAATCATCTTCATTCAAAGATTCACAATAGCTTGATACCCACATGAGAAATTTCCTCACCTCATATTGTGTGGAAATATGTCAAACAGGCATCACATAAAGAATAGTGCAGGCACTTTCTTTCATTTGTAAAAAAAAAAATAAAATAATGAAAGACTTTTATATAGAGCGTAGCACGATCATGTGAAAGATCCCATGCGCTAATTGCAGAAAAAGAAAATGAGGAAAAAGTCAGAGGAACTAGGATTATCATTAGGTTGGAGGGCTTTAAAGAGATGTGCTTTTAGGTTACTTGAATTTTTTCATATGGTGTAATATTTGTGAAGAGTTTGGCGGCCTATTCCTAAGACAGATGCGGCAAATGTGAATGATCTCTCACTGTATGATTTTGTTGCAGTTTTAGGTACAGTGAACGTTGATCTTTTACAAGAACGTAATGATCTCTCTCAGGTTTATATCTGTGAGATATATGGGTGCTAACTGATAAAGACATTGATAGGCTAGCTATTGCGAAAGCCTGAATGAAAGTTGTCTGCTTTGTCCAAATCTTTGTCCCTCCTGCTTATAGTGATGCACTCAAGTTTAATTGTTCGGCTTGTTAGACATCCAAACCAAACAGAATAATGTTTGTTTTTTGCTTTGGAAATCATTATGAAAAAACTTAATGCTTAAAACAACATTCGTGATGCGCATGTCATTCACAAAAGTAAGCGGAAATGGGATGCACGTCAATGATTTTTTCTTGAAAACCTGGATAAGTATTTTCTTAACAAATCAAATATAAAAAAGGGAAAACTTTATCAACCCATCAAACAGAAAGGAACAACTCTTTACTTACATTCTGTAAAACAGAGGAGCATGTATGTAATATACTTGTTCTACGACTGTTTTTTAGTATAACAGTTATATCATATTATATATGGGTTTGTCAAATACTGGTTGTTGATTGAATAAACATTGTCATGTGATGGAGCAACATTTCAAATAACATTCCAAGTATAAAATACAGAATGTTTGAACAATCACGTGAATGATTGAATATATTTGCAAATATGGCTCCCAAAGAATATTATATGCAGTATGGCACATAATATAAGATTTCCTTCTCTTTGCAACAATGAATCTACACAACAGCACCATTTCAGAGAACGGCTTAAAGAATGCAAAGCAGGGTAAACATTTTCTTTTTGTTTAAGAGGGCTCTTTTTAGATTTCCTCTTTGAAAAACGTCCCCATACATTTCACACTTTGCAGGAGCTATTTTGGAGTTCACAGGGGCTATTTTCATGGTTTAGAGAGTGTATTTTTTATGAAAATGCTTAAACTAGAATGAATTTGTGCAATATATGTCTGTATTTTCCTCCAAGATGTGAAGCTCATTCTGGCCAGAGAATGGCAAGCCGGCCACGCCCCATACGTATACCAAGCATGCTGTGAATATCGGGTTCGATTAACCCAAATAATAAATTATGTTGAAATTTGTTATATGAAACATACCAAACATCTCATCCTTAGGATCTGAAATTCTAATTTGGAAAGCTATAATTCCCTCGGGATGTTCGATAGTTTATTTTTACTTAGCAATAACAAAAAATACAATGTATAACAATACAAGTGACATCAAACAGATTCATGAAATTACAAAAGATAAGAAAATACATATTGCATGAGTAAGGCTGCAGATCAGGAAGGAAAAAGATCCTTATATAAGGCTGACCTTACAAATATAAGTATTATTATAAATTATTATCTATATGAGAGTTTTAAGCCGTACAATATTAAGCCATATTGTACGGCTTCAATTTTACGCTTGCGCAAAGTAGTGACCAGCCTTCTGGTATATGTAAAGATAATAATAATTATATTGGATGGCTTCATTTCATGAAATACCGGGAATATTGC
>BQKZ01002151.1:51076-81074 GCA_036244855.1 Temnopleurus reevesii
AAAAAAAGGTTGCTAAATCCACAGAAATTTCTGCCTACTGTATTAGCATAGTAAATAGGCCCGACCTTACCAGATAGGCTTCGAAAAGCAGAAAATGATGAAATATGAAGATAATGACGTTTCATTATTGACAGAGAAAGCATGCATCCGAATCGCTCGTCCATACTTCATGCTTGCTTGGGTCCTGATTGTAAAAACATCTATATGAGGCCAAGAACCAAGGCCACTGCCATCTCATTCTATTCTAATATTATTATCATTATCAAACTGATTTAAATTACATATTGTAAACATTTTGTATATGATTTTTCTTTGTAATTTTCTTTGATTAATGTCTACTTGAAAATGTACAAATTTATGCTTTGTTATTTCGGTAGTGTTATTGAATAGACAGGTATTCATTTTAATGTTGTTATTTTTTTTTTGCAAGCAGGAATCAAAACTAAATCCCTGATTTCAAATTGTGACAGAACATCTATAGAGATTTTTCTTCTTTCTACAGACCTGCTTTAATTTGATTTCTCTCAAGGAATTTTCAAAATTCTGATAATAATGTTTGGAAACTAATAAAAAAAATAATACAATTCTAGCATAGTGCCAAAGTATAATCTTGAAGTGGATAAATCAATAAATTCAAGCCTTAATTTTGCTCTTCTACAGAATATAGCAGCAAAGCTCTCTCTGTTACGCATAACAGAAAAAAGCATGTCGGTGAGTGGAAAATAAAAATAAGTATGGTGCATATATTATAGGCTTTACCCAAATGGTTTCTTAATTGGCTTCTGTTACCAATTTCACACTTCACAGCCTTTGCACTCTTCAGTATCTATGTCTGAAGATTGAAGATCTTGCAAGGGACTTAAGCAGCAGTCACACTTTGGCAAGTTATGCAGAACCTATACAAATTTCCTCAAACAGGCATTCACCAGTACTCAAGCAAAATTCATTATGTAACTCGAGATAATCTGAAATATTTCGATGAAATTCGCGATGGACTCACAAATGATTTGTAGAGTAATTGATGATAATTAGTAACCTATACAAGGCACAACATAGAAAAGGTTTCCATTCACGTTGTATTCAGAATTTCACATTTTGTTCTTTTTTTACAAAAAGAAGACACACTTTTTAAAAACTTTTTTGTTCAGGTATAATACAGACAAATTGATTCTCCATGCAATTTGGAATAAATCTTGTTGATTCCTTGTTTACTTTTCTTCAAAATGAACAAAGGGTGCAATTTTGTGTACAAAGTAAATGGGGAGTTCTCCATATTGGCAGCCAATTTATGCTCTATTTTGTGCCTGTACGTTGCTAACTCAAAGAGCCCCATTGAGGTGTAAAGCGAACTTCCAAAAATTTATAACTTTTTAACAGATCATCCGATTTTGCTAAAAAAGATTTTACACTTTGATCATCACATTTTTATTCATTCACTGATAACACATTAAAATCTGGGGTTAATGCCCCTTTAAGTGCCCTTTTAACATATAATTGCTACCTCGCATATTGGCATTCAAGCCAGCATATGTCCAATGCTTATTCAATCTGTGCTCTAAATATGTCGTGCACAGATGAAACGGCAATGTAAACGCAATAAATTTGGGGTCTCGAGATTGAGAGAGAATGACGACTTATCTAGAGGAGCGGAGTAAGCTTTGCAATAGTTCCTTGTCTGTCCACTCAACGCAAAGCCTTGCACATGAGAGGATCTAGTCGGCCTCACAATAAGTGTCAAACAACGTATCCAACTGGCTTTAATAGCTCGTTAGATATCAAACTGTCTCCACAATGTATAAGCATGAAAATTAAAATCGCTTAGGCAAAAAAATATTTGGATGCCCTCCACCTACCGACCCCCCCCCCGCTGACCAACCCTTTAAAAATGGTTTATCCCCATCTCGTCCAATGGCATCTCGTCCAATGACCGTTTCGTCCAATCGCGCTTCGTCTAACATTAGGTCGTCCAATTACCGTTTTGTCCAATATTCATTTCGTCCAATAGCCGCTTTGTCCAATAACCAGTTTGTCCAATATCCTGTTCGTCCAATAGCCATTTTGTCCATTAACGTTTGGTCCAATAATCAATTCGTCCAATAGCCATTTGGGCTAACATCATTTCGTCCAATCTGGACAACCTGATGATAGGACAAAGTGACACTAAACAAAGCGGTAATTGGACGAAGTAGGACTAGACCACATGATGATTGGACGAATAGGCAATTAGACAAAGTGAAGATGGACCATATGGTTATTGGACGAAATGGCTATTGGACGAACGGGATATTGGACAAATTGGTTACTGGACAAAGCGGCAATTGGACGAAATGTTAATTGGACGAAATGGTTATAGACGAAGTAATGTTGGACGAAGCGCGTTTGGACGAAACGGTCATTGGACGGAAGGCATTGGACGAGATGGCAATTTACCCTAAAAATGGCTTGACCTGAACTTTCTCCTTTTTTGGCTTTTTATTTTTCCTTTCACTGAAATTGAAAATTCACAATAAAATTATCAATAAATATGTGAGAAACGACCTGAAAGGATATATTCAGATGATCCTTGGCTTCTCATCCCCTTTCAGGTCTTATTTCCATCATGAATTGTGTGAATTATGTTTGATCAATTTAAAGCCCAAGTACAGTTTTGGTAAAAGCGAATATATTTATTGCCAAATTTTGTCTTCATATCTATATAAAATTAAACATGATATCATGAACATGCTGTACAAAAGATTGTGCGAAAAATGAACAAGTTTTGGAAAAGTTATAACCTATAACGTGCAAAATATTTCAGCGTCGTGTCCCCCGACGCTAATTCAATATTTTCTTTCTTGATAAAGGACAACTTCTCATGCACCGAATTGGATGAAAATTTCAGAATTTATTCTTTGTGTATTCCTTTTTATCATGATTTAAACAAATCTTGGAAATACCTTTGTATATGCCCAATAAGAAGCAAAATATTGTTATAACCAAGAGAGGGTGCTAAATATGATTTTACGGTCAAATTCAAATTTTCAAAAGAATTAGCACGTAGAAAAATATGCTATGGTCTTAAAATGTGTATAAAAATTACATGTCATGGTAAATATCCCGAAAATTCACATTTCTTAATCTTTACCAAATTTATACTTGGGCTTTAAAAAAAAATCAAACCGACCAATGCTTTTTTTCAAAAGTAGCATTGGAGGGCATCCAAATATTTTTTTTCCTTCTTGTCAACACAATGAGTGTGTGGAGGTTTTAATAATATGAACTGCAATCTGAGATGAAAATCATGATTCTCTTTGAAAAAAAACATTCATCTAAAAAAAAATATCTGAAGTTCGAAATTAAGAAGATTCGATAAATAAAATTGGTCCTAGAAAAAAAAAGACCACAGAAAATTTTGAAACTTTAGTCCAATGACAATGCACAATGTCAAACAATACACAAAGTCAAATGGTAATCACACTGTCAAAATAGAGGGCAGCACACATGATAAGGAAACTGGGAGGCATTGACTCATCTCCTTAATTCAATGATTGAAAATCAAATTTAGTGAAGAACCAGCCCAAATAAATGTCTGTCAGTATTTGAATACTGATTTTGACATGGAATGCACTCGTGGAAGGGCAGTCAATTCTAACACAAATAAACATGATTTGTAGTTGATAGTAATATAAAAAAATTCATGACTGTATTTGATGAACATGAAAAGTACACTGAAGAGCCTCAATGCAGGTAGGTCAGAGTTGAAATATCCATTTATTAGAAGTAGCTCAAAATGCTATTTAAAAAAATTCACAGTAAGTTAATTGCCATAAAATATGGCGAATAGGAATACTGGATTCAAGACGGATAAAGAGTCAGACACTGCTTCAATCTCTTATGTTTGTTTTTCAATTTTTGGTGGTTTTTTTTTTTTGGGGGGGGGGTGGCAGAATGACTGGATTTCCTAAGAATATGTATGATAGTGTGCCACCTAATTATATAAAGAGATAAGGATCTAAGCCTTTTTCCTGTTCACCACAGTATTCCGATTGACCCATTTTATGATGCATATTAAGGCCTACTTTATCATTCAAAGCCTACAAAACACAAGGCTGCCCTCTCGTGGTCAGTGTAGGATAGACTTTTCCAGGTCTTCACCTATTGGTGCAGTCTCTAATTATTTAGACCACTTTGATTTTCACTTCCAAAAGCCATTTTGGCGCCAAGTCTAGCGATTATTAATTGAATAATCATCTCTACTAGATTGATCTTAATTGATACAATAACACTAAATGGAGCATATCTGAGTACCATTTGGCCTGTGGAGTGGTCTGAACAAATCATGCATTGTATTTTCATAATTGCTTGATGTGAATATGTAACTTTATGTAAGGAATTAGCAAATTGATTCATTGGGTTGAATAAAGAGCATATATTTATCACAATGGGATTTAGCATAATTTTATATACTTGCATTGGGTTTTAAATTTCAGATGATTTTTTTAAAGTACGCAAATGTTTAGAATGAAACACCTCTTCTCACTTCATATTCTCTACAGGTTGAGGAAAAAAAGATGATCTGATGTATATTCTAATACGAATGCTGTTATTGAACACTTTTTTTTCCCGTTTCAATAACATGCAATAGGGACACACTTTGTAGCAGAAGTCCTCAACGGTGATTTTGTAAGTATGCTCTATAAAGATGTTCCACAGTAACTACAAACAAATCACTCCCCAAAATCAGGAGATTTTCTTACTAATTCCCACCAACACGATATAAACTATTTCCGAAAAATTAACAAAAACGCAGACAATAGGTCCGTACACCGTGTATTCAACTGTGCGGACACAACAATGACCAGCCGGTACCGAATTCAATAAGATTACAAAGAAGCATTGAAATTGCGTTCGATTTAACTTTTCAAAAATACTTAATTTCTTGTTCACCATTCCCTTGAATACATATTTAATTTTCTTTCATTTTTTTTATCTCCACAGAAATAGTTGAGGTATCAAAAGAGAAAAATTAATTTTGAAAGGGGTGGGAGCATTTTTAAAATTCTTTTTATGATTATTCAAATCAGTAAAGAAAAGTTATCACACAGATTTTAACAAAAAAGGTATAGTGCTACATGAATACAAATAAAAAAATCCAAAATTTATTGCTACTTATTCAACTGGTTGGTGATTCAAAGAATGAATCCTTTGTGAACTTTGTACAAGAATGTGGGCCACGTGCAATAAATGTCAAACAACAAACACTTTCAAGCCTCGGAGGAATCAAACACAGATTCTCACACTAAGTAAGAATGCTTTCAGCAAACTTTCCAGTAAGACAGGTAGACGATCAGAATACATCATGGTTTTAATTTTTCATGGTGTAGGAGGGTAGCAGGAGGGGTTGATATTTATTTGTAACACCTCTCCATATCATAAAGGGATTCTGGTATGTGAGTAATGACAAAATGACTTTCACCTCAATATTAAAAATAGACAGGAACTTTCATTATTTATTATTCTTCATTTTTAATAATAATAATAATAATAATAATAATAGATGCAATTTATGTAGTGCATGTATCGACTCTGCTGAGTGTTGAAGGCACTTTGCATTATTCAATACCCTGGCTTTAGCCTGGCGTACATCAGCACACTTGGCACTTCAAGGAATTAATATTTTGCCAGGTACCGATTCACCATACCTGGGTTGAGTGCAGCAAAATGTGGATGAATTTCTAACTAACGGAAGTAAACGCCATGTGTAGGATTTAAACCTACAACCCTCTGGTGGAAAGGCAAGAGTCAGAACTACTACACCACTGGACCTCCACACACTAATACATTCAGTAAATTATAACAAAATTATTAATCCAAATGATATATATATCATATTTGTGTATCTTATACTTTGTATGTTTTATAATAGTCCATGATTTTATCTATTTTTTCTCAATGTATGACTGTATTGCTTGATGTAGCATTTATGTAAATGGGTAATGGTTTTTTTTAACAGTTGCAATACTTGTTTGACATTTCTCCACAGATTAAGAGGAATGGATATATCTTTCTTTGGGAAGCATTTATCTAGTGTGTATGTTTGATTTGAGTTCTTGAATTTGTCCAAACCTTTTGTCCCGCCTGTTCATAGTGCATGTGTCCACTTGTTCAGATCTGTATGTACCTCAAAGTTTGCTTATGTGTAAATGGGACATGAATTCTCTCAATTTTCCATGAATTACTTGAGATGCATTTCTCATTTACTCAACCATTTAGAATGTGGTCGGGGAAACAGGGGTGGATGTGACGATTGACTTCCTTCCATTCTTCGCTCCGAAGTGCGACCATCATGAGAAAAGGCAAACTTCCTGAAGCTCTAGAGCATGACAGCCCCTGATGTAACTACTGCATTGATACAAATCGGTTGCTGAGAGAGAATTATAATGAAGCCTCCAACCAAGTATTATGACTGTTTGAAAGTTCTTGAAGATGGCGTTAATATTTTCAAGTATTGCAATTAAATTCAATCAATTAAGATGAAAGAAATTCATGAAGATAGCGTTAACATTTTTTCAAGTGATGCAATTCAATTAAATCAATTAGGGTGACAAAAATTCATAGCAATAAAAAATACCTTATCATTCATAATATTGATTTCCTATGAATAGAGACTACAGTGTATGAGGAATAGTTATGTACGAACAAGTTTATAGCCCGACAGACCCCAAATCCACAAAAAGGTAAACCTGACGAATAAGTTATTTACCTTTTTTAAAAGTTACAAAACTTTCTATTTCAAGAGCTACCAAAAATAAGGTTTGGCAGGAGCATACCTTCATTAAGTGTCTATATATTGTATGAATATATGGTTAATCAGCCATTTATGGATACACGAACTCACATTAATGGTAATATCTTTAATTTAAAAAAAAAAATCAAGATTGGTTTTTTAAGGTCTCTCTAACAAAAATCTAATAAAATATATTTCTTGTGTATGACATAAAGTTGAAAGAAGTGAAAGATAAAACATGAAATAAAGGACTTTGTGGGGATTCTGATGATCTTATCTGTTGATCATTGCAATTTACAAAAAAATCTACAAAATCATGAAAAACATGATAACCTCAGCTTTACTTATTTCAAGCTAATCAATCAGCATTTCTATCGTTCATGGAATTGGTTATTTATTCACAGTCATGTATCGTAGAAAATAATGAACATTGCCCTAACCGGAAGAAGAGTGCAGAGAACTAAGAATGAATACATTGTTTCTCTCGGGAAAAAAAGGCGGTTTCAACCACAAAAAGTCCGCCAATTAATAAAGGAGAATGTTCCTGTCACAATTGCAGTGCTCAAACTCCTTAGTAGAAAGTTATATGACATTGAAGTGGAGTCACATTCATGTAATTTTTATATTTGTGTTTACTAATAAATAAATAAACAAAATAATGAATAAATGAATTGACATAAATCTAAAAGAAGATAGGTAAACCTACAAATTGGACTGGACCATGAATTGTAACATGAAAAAAAGAATTTTGCAGGGATTCAGATGACGTTACTGTTGATCATTAGAAACACCGATAACCTCACTTTTACCCACGTCAAACTAATTAATCTGCATTTCTAACCTTACTAACGTTTATAATTCAGTCACAATCACATGTCTTTTCAAGTTAACCCATAGACTATGGAATTCTATAATCCCCATATAAGCCCATATTTTTACTTGCAGATATTTTTGCGTGCAGATATTTTTGCGTTTTTGACAGTGCTTGTATGCATATGAATGTCCATCATACAGAGTAGGAATTTTCGAGAGGTTTTGATCACGAAATCCACGGAAGTAAACCTTGGGAAAAAATTTCAGCTTGTGCACTACTCTGTGCAGGGACTAATTGGATCTAGTAACCACTGGGTTTAATGTTACTAAATTCTAATTCCTAGAGGATTACACAGGAGAGTACACACAATTTTCTCCTTCTCTTGATAAGATTTTATAGCAATTAAAAGCTAAATTTGTGATCATTGGGAGAAAACTGGGGAGGGGGGTAAATGGCTAAATTCCAAACAGTCTTACCAGGGCTCTATTTGCAACGAGGGGGTGCACAATAGATCCCCAGATGAGTGGGCTATCATCACTGTGAGAAGAAAAGGATAAAAAAAACATTCTCATTCTGGCCATCAAAATACATCTCACACACAGCAGGAACTACCATTTCTATTTGTTCAGTGTGACAGGTGTGACATTGTTCTAAATATCCTTGCAGAATGAGAGGGAAGGAAAGTTCCTCTGTTTTCTAAAAATATTGTCATGGCTTGAATGTGAAATCTTTGTTTTGTCCAATTTCTATTTCCATTCTGCTCACTGTGCATTTCTCCCCTATTTCACATTTGAATGCTGGATTTTCTATGTTAAGCCTTGTGAGATTAGAAGTACATATTCAAACAAAAAATATAAGATCCATCTTCATTCATTAATGAAAATAGGGAAGAAATCATTTTGTTCTACAAATCATTAAATATTCCAACATCGCTTATAAGACATTTGTCTCGTACTAAATATGTCCAATTATTTTCACAGATTTTCTGTTTGGAGAATTGAGAAAAATTTCCCAGCAAGTAAAAAAGTATGGACAAAGTGGGTAAAATCATCCAATCAATATGCTCATTGTTTTTTGAAGAAACGGGATTTCCCCCTTTTTTAAGGACGTGGGCGTGAGGAAAAGAATTACTTGGCAAAGAAACAAAGAAAACTAGGTGTTTCTGATTCCCTAAATTATCCCGAGAATAAACAATACTTTGCGTCTGCAGTCACAATTGAACTAATCTCCTCAAATTGCAATTGTATCAGTACAACGTTTTTTTAATCATTGAACGGAACAAAGTTTAGAAATTAGGATTATCTGAAAGAAGGTCATCAAAGAAAAAAAGTCTTCAAGCTCTACAAAAATAAAAAAACACAGAAAAAATGTTTTTAATTATACTTCAGTTTCAAATATCAATTCCCATGTCCTTTCCAAAGATATTTCCTCTTTCCTGGCCCATAAATTAAATATGAAAAAAGAGAATCTAAATGCGAAAAGATTCTCCAAATATGTCAGACAGACAAAAGAAATCCTCCAAATTCATGCCAGTTCAATATTTGTCGAGTCTCCTCCTCCTAATATCCGAATTGCCCTAAAATCATTCTGAATATGGAGCAGGATAGATCAGAAAGAGTGGGTCACAAAATGGCGGAATAATTCTCGGAGGATATCTGACGTATCATTAGAAAGTCATATTTATGGAGATGAAAAAATAAATGAAAGAGAGCATGCACTGTACGATAAAATTCAATTTTTTTTTTTATTTATAGTGATAAAATTCAATTTGGTTCTACAACTGAATCAAAATGTTTTGGTGATATAGGAAAGAATGATTTAAGAAAATATTTATATGAACAAAACAAATAAAAAAAGAAAATATGTAAAAAGTTGAAATGGCCATGATTCTCTCACAATCCAAATCAACTTACTTAACAAGAATTGTAACTTTAAAATTCATTTTACCTCTACATGCAGTTAAGAGAGGGGTCTGATCGGCTAATATGAACAATTTAATTTACTTTATATCTACTCCCAAAAGAGTAATTGATAAATGAGGTCACCCAATGAATGAAAATATATGACATATATAATTTTTTTTCTCCAAAAATTAGAAATGAAAAAAGAAGCCATGACAAGAATACAAGTCATTAAAAAATGACTTATGAATTAAAAGAATAATGTAATACTTATTACTATTTCTAACCAAAAAGAAGATGAAAAAGGAACCCTAATATCAAGAGTTCAAACATGTTATTTCACGTGCAGTATATTCGTCACAGGCTTCATCAATGACATCATCGTATTCAATGCATTTTGTGGCTTTAGAAGTCCCTGGAATTTTGTGAAGAAAAAAAGACGAGTTGATTTCTTAGTATTTTGATTGATGTCTTCATTTGGATTCCTCTGGTGAAAACCGCATTTACATTATCCTCTTCAGCTGCACTTCTCCTTTGATGAAAATTACTTAAATTAATGTCATTATATCGAGAAAAACCACACTTATGAAACTTTTTTTCCTGTTGGGGATGATATTGAACAGATACAAAATGGGCTAATTATAAGACAGAATGGAAAAGTTTTTTTAGCTCTACGACGAGACTGTACTTTTTCTGTACTGCTTGACAGTTCATTTCAGGGCGTATATGGATCTTCCGAGGAGTATCAAATTTCCTGGTTTTCTTCTTTCTTTCATTTTTCATGTCAGCTCATTCAGGGGGAGCAATTATCACTCTGGAAGGGGCATCCACAATTCTTGAAAACTCATTTGGCTTATCAGGGGCTTGAAAGGAGAGGGACCCTCAAAGTTTCAGCCCATCAATATGCAAATTCATGGATTAATGCATGCAAAGGAAAAATAAACTAGATGCCAACCCATTGTACCCACTAATTGAGAACAAAATTGTTAATTTTTCTCCTGATATTCCCCTGATGAAATTTTCAATATTCCATGATTACTTTGTTAATGTAATTCACATAATTTTCTCAGTTTCAATGATATAAAACAGGTCACACACATTTGTACCCATTTTAGGATAATTTGGTAATGCCTTCACGTCACAACAGTTAATCACCATGAGCATTGGTTATAAACAATTTCAGGCAAACAGTTTCATTGATCACATCTGTTACTCACAAATAGAGTCCTAGCTCCACCCGCACTAACTTAGGCCCTGCAAAAACATCTTTTGTGTAGAGCCATCACTACATTTTATATAAAGTTAATTGAACAAAAGAATATTGGCATAAAACAACCAATCTGTTGAATATTACTCTGCCTTTAGGAAAATATAAGGTGTTGGAATATCAGTCAATATATCCTTTATGCCAGTGACCTTTCTTACAATTTTTTTTTTTTAATTCTTCCTCCGAATATACCCTTCTGGATGATTAGTCACAAAAGTTTTTAAAAATTCATAAAGAAAGACCTTAGAAATGACTTTAGTACAGAATCTTCAGATATATCATCATCAAAGTTAGTAGAGCATGATAATTTCAACACCCTACATACATGTACTATGAAAGCCAATACTTAAGCACCCATTAATTTATAGTATTTCGAATGTTATTTTGATTATTATTTTCTCATTTTGACGGATCATTGTTGATATTTGACCGTGTGCCGCCCCAGTAAACATGAAATTTAGACTTACTCGGTACCTCCTGCTATTATACAAATCAGACCCATCACCGTCATCAAGTTTTTTTATGGCCTAGATGCCTATCAGGTATTCACATCTCAAGTAGATAACAAGATCAGGACCAAGGAATACAAATAGATGAAAGAAAGTGGGGAAAGTGAAAGCAGAAAGAGGAAGAGAGAGAGAGAAAGAGGTGGGGGGGGGGGGAACTTCAAAAGGAAGAGAGACCAAAATTGTCATAAAAATTGACAATCCATGCATCCCTCAGCGGATCCATCTTCCCTGCTGAATTCTAATTCTATGAAAGAAGCATGAATTTTTAAATAAAATTGGTGCTTCTTCATATTATGGAATTTTTTGCTACTTTTTGTTTTCAATTGTTCAATTACTACTTTATCTATTATCGCTGTTTCATTTCTAAGAGTACCAGAGAACAATGATGGAAAAGGCATAGAAGTCCATAAAGATGAACAAGTTAGGACAAGGAACTCATAAAGCCAAAGGCAGTTGGTAAAACTGATAAATACGACATTTTGGGAACCTAACAAAACTGTTATTGGTGAGGGTGGTCATAAGATTTAAAAAAACATAGAGATAAGGTAAGATTAAGAAAGCAAAACTAATAAAAATCCTGCAAATATCAGTATGTATATGACGTCACTGCATCTTTTAGTTAACCTGGGAACTCCCTCCACAATCATACAAATTCTGTGATTTGGAACTAATGGCTAAAGAAATCTGGATCATTAGATTTCTCAATAAAGACGGCAGGTGATCACAACGCTACGAGGTAAACCCGGCGATATAACCGAGCGCATGGACCGACTCACAAAGCAGCTTGTTTGTTTGTGCAATTTACAAAAAACGCTTGATGAGAAGTCACTAGATGCACGTCATGCATCATGCGTCATCAAACTTGTGTGTGTGCACACAACGATTCAGCTTCCAAAAACGCTGCACTGCCCGGCGCTCTTAAACGGCTCAAAAACAGGATTTGGTTGTAAGGTTTCTTAAATGTCACGCAAGAAACTTTTCTCCTTTGAACTCCTATAAATGCAGCGTTCAAATGTCATAAATTACCAGGGATTGTAAGAGGGGTGAGGCAAGATAGATGAATACGTATCTAAAAAAAAACGGACAATAGCCCTTGAAAAATATGGCTTTACCAATTTCAATCACACAAAGCCGTCTAAAATACTTTTTCATAACTTAAAGACATACCAATTAAGAGCTCGAGTAGAACCTTGAATGATTTCAAGCTTGATTGGAGGCAGAAAAGTATTAATAAATTTTTATCAATTAAGATCATTATAAATTAATTTGGCCAAAATTGTGCTGAAGTTGTCACAAACTACATGAACAGTTAGGCAGAGATGCCAACCACTCTGGAATATGCATGATTAAAATGAAAATGCTTTCTAACGAGAGCGAGTGTATATTTATTGTTATCATGCATTCTCTCACAAGAAATACGTATTTGGTTAAGCTGTTTTGGGGATTCACATCTTAATTTTTGTCCAAGTGCATATTCTAGGACTGTTGATACCTCTTAAGCATAAGACATGTGTTTGAAGTTGGGTAGCGTTTCAGTTACACTGGAATGCATTCATGAAACTTTGCAGTGGTGAGTTATCATTCAAATACAATTGCTTGCCATCAAACGCATTGTGTTGAGAAACCACTGAAGCACTATTGGTGATACCATCTTTGCATTCTCATATGTAATAATCCGAAAGATAGAAAGCCAAATAATCATTGCTAAAATTTGCTGATTCTACTTGATATAATTTGATTGTATCAAAGAAATTAATCATTCCTCTTAGGATACTCAAAACAGTGAGTACTGAGCTACAACAAATGAAATCCAGTTTCTGAACCACATTTCTTGCTATGTTGGGCAAATCTTGGACAAATCTTCAGGTTGTCGTGAACAATCTTCTTATCAATTGCGTATAAACACTTTGTCATTCACAATTTTCCTTATCATCTTAAGGCCAACATGTAGAAACATGTAAACACCTCATTAAAATTTTCACAAAATATCAAAACACTCACATCTTGTCCAAGTTTTCAGCATATGACAGTCACTAAAGTTCAAGAATCTGGAAACAGATCCTTAATAAACATTTAAACTGATGCTGAGTTCGAACTGTTTTTCACATGTCAGGTGACACATAACTGTCCTCATTATATGAACTCTTCTTTTTATAGCAACTTTGTACTAAAAATAAAAAGAGCTAAATAAAGTAGAAAAAAGAAGTTACATAACACTTTGACAATCTTGTTTTATATGTTTTGACAATCATGCAGAAATTTTCTTTATGAATATTTTGAAAGCTTTATTTTGAGAAGAAGTAAAATAAGAAACAAAATGCCAGCTTCTTAAATCTTCAATGTTACAAATTTCTGCCAAAGTTCAACAGAGAATTGTGCGTTGCATACTAATATTCCTGCATAACAATATTGTTATATAAAGGATTGTTTATTGTTTATTTGTTATCCTAAAATGTTATTGTTTTGTAATTCATGTTCATGTTTCGAGTCATAGAAAATACAGGTTATTTCCTTTCTGGCATCAACCTACTATGCTCCTTGATATCTATTTAACCATTGCACTATTGATGGTTTCTTTTTTGTTAATGTTTTCACTGCTTTTGCAAAATAAAGTTGAATTTTATCAAATTGAATGAAGTTGAAAAAGGAGACAATTTTTGTTAATCATGAGGATTGTTTGTGATTTAAGATGACATGTTGTTTACATAAGATTTGATGTCAGTTCTTTTGTGATGTTACAAAAAGGTTATCGTGTATAGTAGCTATCAAGTAATCCTCAAGTTACCTGGGAACGCAGCCCTTAAAAGTTCACACTAAATCAAATTCATATCATCATAATCATAAAATTATATCCAAATCAGCATGTTATTAAATGAACATTTCACTAGAACACGGTGCAAACAAAGCCATAAATTGGAATATGAATCATGACAAATGGAAACAGTATTCTGTATTTTTCGAAACAAAATGCTTTCCGCAAAATCATACACTATTCCTTCAATTTTCATGCCTTATTTACAGTGCAAACATTTGACAACCAAGGAGGGCAGTCCCGGGTAAAATTTTGCAACCTCTGGGAGCTGACAAACAAAACAACTGGTCCTTGAATCTTGCACCCAATTCAACAAAAAAATTTCAACACCTCCTATCAGTGCATGTATGCTTGGCGTTGGATTAAATTACAGTAGTGCACCTGCCCCATCCATTCAATAATTTACATTGGTGTTCTGCATGTAAATAGTGATTTTAAAAATTTGACTAATTGAAGCAGCTTAGCACTGCCAATGGGTCTTATCGAGTCATTCTTGCATGCTGGGAAAATTAATGGGAAAAAGTAAAACCCCATACATGAGATGTGAACCAAATATTCCAGAAAAGAACTTAATACTTGAAAGAAATACATGATTTCAAACCAAAGGTGAGTGCTAACACCATAGCTATGAAGACATACAAAAGCTGCTCTACAAAAATATATTTCATAGGGAATGCCGCCTTTCCTTGTTGCATAAAAGCAGTATCAGCCATATTGCTAGGGGCAAAATCTCTCTTCATCCATGAAGTAGCCGCAGATGAATACTGCATGAAAAAGAAATGCCCCCATAATCCTTTACCCTAACACTTTGACAAGGTGCTGTATGACAAGAGAAGGGAACGGCTTTGATGTGATATTAACCTTGTCAATTTGACCATGGTCAATCATCTTCAAGAATGATTTTCGTTCTCAAATCGAGTTGGCAAGCAGAGGTGCCAACTGTTCTGGAATATGCATGAGGTAAAAATTAAAATGTGAATAATGCAACAGCGGAACAAGAGTGAGAGAAAATATGACAATGATAATTGTACACTGAGCCATCTACATGTCATGAAAGCTTTCATTTCATATCGAAATACATCATACACCATATTTCAGAATGATTGGCACCTCTGGGTGATTTGTAACAGGTTTTTATAATGTGCTTTATACAAAAGAGATGTATAGATAGCATTTAGCAGCAGAAACTAAGACATAAAGATGAGCTTGGAAAAGGATAGCTTTGAAGATTTTGAACATCACTGCTCTAATAAGAAGTCTGACCATTCCATTTAAAACACGAAGTTTACAGAGCCATTATTCTTAGAAGGTGTTTGTTCACTAAGAAGGTCCATTTTAACACATTGACTACTGGAACCAGGCAGTCGCTGCAAAAAAGTCTTTGGAATCACATAATTCAGTAGTAACTGGGTTAATACATGGTCCAAATCTTTGGTAAATCATATTGATCTCCTAGACTATCAAATTCTCTGACTCCACTTACAAGAAATTAATTTTCTCCACAGAGAAAGCAATTAAAAAACAGAATTCAATTTTGAGCAGTTGTTTAATAATTACAGGCCATCCTAATTGTCAACATTTAATCATAAAAAAACTTTTCCTATGCCATATCAAAGTGCTTCTCCATAAAAAAGAAGTAGCTCTAAAGCACTTCATAATATAAGACTTCAATGACCCAATTCTTCCCATTAAGACGCTGGTTAGGGCAAAAACTTTTCTTAAAGGGGAACTTCACAAAAGTGAAACAAGGATTTAAAAACTGAGACAATTTGAGCAAAATCGGACAATCCCAACAAGAATTACAAGTTTTCAAAGTTTTCAATTCCATCATTAGCAACTTTGGCACAATCTGTGATGGCATCATGGAGAACTCTCCATTTACTTTGTACATGAATTTATTAAAATAAACCAATATCATATTTCATATGAGGAATCGTCATCATTCTCTCTGAAATGCTTGCAGAACTTTTATGGTTATATTATATTTGAACGAAAACAAATATTATCTGTTGTTCTGGAAAAAGAGGAGAATGCAAAATTTTCTGTACAAAGTGAATGATTCCATCACATATGACAAATTTAATGCATCTTATTTTTCTTCATTTTTTTTTTCATTCAATCTTTCAGCCAAATGGCCAAATATTCACATAATGCTGTAATACTTTACAATGTAATACTTGAAGATGGCAAACCCCGGTTAGGAAGGGAGTGATAGGCGGGGAAGAGAAAGAGAGCAAGAGTAGGAGAGAAGGAGGGATGGAGGAAGGGAAGAAATAGAGGGTAGAGCAAGTAGTGGTGTGTGTGAGTGTGTGGGTGTTTGTTTGTGTGTGTGTGTGTATTTGTGTGAATGTCAGGGAGAGAAACAGGGGAAAAAGAGAAAAATAAAGAGATTTAAAAAAACAGGAAGTGTTTAATATGGATACGGTTTCATTCAATCAATGTCCTTTCACTAAAAGCAGGTTGATAGTGCTCAATATCTCTTTAGACATGAAAGATGATTATGTTCACGGTCAGATACCAGAATGAAAAAATATCTTTACAACTTCCCTGGACAGGCTGCAATGAACGCAGTCATCCGTGGTGAATAAGGGGAAAATAATAGCCAGAAAATAATAGCCAGCAAGGCTGAATGAGATACAACCACGTCATTCCTCTGCCATTCACAAAGAATAAGAACTAAAACAAGGCAAAGAAAGGAATATACAAATGTCATATTTACGCGAGATGCATCGCCTCTTACTCCTAAATGCGTGTTTCTTGATGTGCTGGATTTAATTTGGCAGAGAACCAAAATCAGAAGCAGAGAGAGAGATCTGATTAAGTGTGAATTATAAAGAGCTCAGTCTCCTATAATATTTACCAATGATTAATAGTTCAGTCATGTGATTATCCCAAGAGTCGTTGTTCCTAGTGGTCAATTCATATTGTGAGAACAGAGATTTTTCAACGTCGGAAACATTTACTATGTGCACGCAGAGCATGCACCATGATATGGGAAATAAAACAGACATTTCATTCAATTCCTTTAAAAAAAAACCCACAAAATACCTCCCAAACATCAAATCAACGAATTGTAAGCAGAGCAAAACAACAGAAAGTCTCTATTTTAAAACATACTATAAATTCTCAACAGAGGGACTTCATACATATCACAAAAATAATTCTAAACACAGTAAGGGAAATTTCACCAGTCTCTTTAAAAGTAATAACAATAATACTTAAACACTTAAATAGCACTTTATACCAAGTGTTTCTAAGCGTTTTGTGCATTATTACTTGAATACAGCATGGTTACCATTTGGCCCTCACTGCATTCAAGGAATTTCTTCCTACTAGTACCCATGCACCTCACCTGGGTTGAGTGCAGCACTGTGTGGAAGAATTTCTTGCTGGAGGAAATCAACACTATGGGTGGGGTTTGAACCTACGACCCTCGAGTTGAAATGCTATCCACAGTAGAGTTTGGCAGCAATGTACCTCAACAATCTGACTAGCTTGTGTGTAAAAGTGTATTTGATCACAAAACTATGACTGATTGAGCAACTAGCAAAGATGAAAATGTCAGTTTTCATATCGCATGAGGTATTTGATAGAGTAAAGGGGTCATGATAAGTTTATTTCATCCTAAAAGATGTTTGAGTTAAACTTGCAAAAAAACAAAGACAAAATTTAAAAGAAGTAGAAAAGGTTCATATCTACTAAAGATTACTATATGGTAATTGTTTTAAAGAAATTGATATAAAATGTGCATATAAAATGTGTACAAATGCAATTGCGACCATTAAATTCCACTCAATGCCATTCTCCTCTCCTTTTCTAGTTTGCAAGGTGTAAACAAGAAATGGAGAGAATGCCTCGAATATACCTTTGAGTAGATTTCAACAAGCTCCTTGAAAGGTATAGTTCTAATAGATGAAATGATAATGAGAATCAATGATCTGTTTTCAATAATTTGCTAACTTTCTTGAATTTCCAATCAAAAATAATCTTAAAAGGTGTTACTTTCTTCCAAAAATTGCAAGTACAAAAGTTAAGAAAAAGTTGTGAAAAAGTAGAAAAGGTTCATATCTACTACAGATGACTAGATGTTATTTGTTTCAAAGAAATTGATATAAAATGTGCAGATAAAAGGTGTACAAATTCAATTGCAACCATTAAATTCCACTCAACGCCATTCTCCTCTCCTTTTCTAGTTTGCAAGGTGTAAACTTGAAATGGAGAGAATGCCTCGAATATACCTGTGAGTAGATTCCAGCAGGCGTCTGATTCCCTAAGATGTTTGTTCTGTATTTGTAAAGCACTTTGAACATTTGTTCTCCCCTGAACGCTGCAGCTGCCTTCCGCCAAGAATTAAATGAAAGGCGACACTTTATAAACAGACCCTAGAAAACAAGGGCTGCGGTGGTGGAAGGGGGAACTGGAGAGTGAAAGGTGCGACATGGTTCTCGTTTAATGTGCCATGTATGACAAAGCTTGCGCAACAGATGGAAAGACACCTGGCTTGAAGCGATTACCCCATTCACATGGAAATAATAATCCTGGATCAACTGGGATGCGGTGTAGATACCAATGCACATTGTAATGGGCAATTTCCATGGAAATGCACAGCTATTAATACGCTGATAGCACAGCATTGCCTGGAAACTATTCAATGAAAATTCTTTAAATTACTCAAAATTTTAAATTTGTGGGTAAAAAGTAGTAAAGTATCAAGGATTTTATTTGTCAAAACTGTTACCAGGAAATGCATAGCCGATAGCATAATGGACCAACTTTTTGGTATTATTGCTCTCATTTAATGATGACCCATTACTAGCATGGACTAGTGAGTTCATATCATAACCACTTGTTAATCTCATTCCAAAATAGCTATGTCAAAATTTTTGAATTCTGATTTGAACTAATTCTTAACAAAATATACTGTAAGACCATGACAGTATGCAACTTTTGTGAATTTGGCAAGAAACCATATTTGCAAAAAAAAATGAATTTCATGCACAATTTGGTGTTTTTATATGCTTAATGCAAGTCCAAATGATATGGACTATAAAAAGCAAATATGTTCCTAAAAATGTCTGAAATCTTAATTCACATGAAAATGCCATCGGTCCTTTTTCTTGAAAATTTGATATTGCACAATTTTCTGGATTAACAAATATATACAATGAACCATGCAGGATTTATTAATCATTGTTTTGGGGTTTTTTTTTTCTTATTTTGTAGCAATATTCCTTATCTAAACAAAATCTAAAAAAATCAAATTTACACAATGTACTTGACATAATGACTGTAGAGAAATTTATTCTTCTTAGGCGTAAAAATGGCAAATAGGGGTATTTACTACGAAAAAAAGAATGAAGCATTTGGTATTCTAGTCATTTCCCGTAAAGCTGAATTTTTTGCTGGAGTTTATTTTCACCAATTTCGTGACCATGAATTCGCTCGAATTTTCACTCATTAAGATACCCATAGACTTGGTCCAATGATCTTTAAAAATATGAAAATAACTCGCTAATTTGTGGAAAAGTCTGAAATTCAGTGAGAACGCTAAAATGTATATACGCTAAAAAATTGGCTTTTACAGAATGTGATAAAATTCAATAGTCCTACACTCAACTGAGTATTCATAGAGATAATGTACCTTTCATTACAAAAGTCAGTCTTAATCTCATCCTCTTTGCCCCCCCCCCCCCCCCCCCCGGATTTCTCATTTTCTCTTCTTTTTTCTCCATCTTTGCATAGATATGGGTCTGTTCATGTATTCAAATCTTTTTATTTTTTCTTATTGAAAGAACAGTCAAATTAATGAAATTAATCATTCATGCACTCAATCCCACTTAATGTAGATTAAAATATCTGGGCGATCTGAATAGTACCGCGCAAACAATATCCAAATCAACAACAAACTAGATATAACACATATCTGTCCTGTAATGTCTGTTGATCTCATTGCTGTGATTTTCAATTAAATTGATTAATTTGAGTTTTCATGTACTCAACTGAAAAGATATGTAGATTAACAAAACTGATATATTCATATGAGCAGGCAGACACTATACAAATAGAATATACAAAATTGTATGTTGTGCTGATGAATTAAACAAGGTTCCAAGTAGATATTTGGACAACATGTCCAGCTCTTCCTGAAATTTCATTATTTGATTGAATTAGGTATTTGCATAGTCAATTGTCAATCTATTCATGTTTGGATTCAAGTCCCGAGTGGATACAATCCGAACTCCAAAGTTTCACTACCTTATATACATAACAGGGACTGAAATAAATAATTTGCATGGGAGCTTTAAACAACTTTCCTAGAGGTTTTCAAGGAGAGTTTTAGGGGAGCTATCTTGGGTGTTTATTAAAGGAAAACTGGGTTTACAAGGGGCTCTATAAATCACTCCCCCAAAACAATTTAAGGGGAGCTTAAGGAGAGCAATCGATCTCACTCCCCTTAAATTTTAGTCCCTACATAACTCATTAAGCAAAGAATAAAGTTCTCCCTATTTCATATCTTGTCACAACACATACAACAATTTTATTTTACCCATGGCATGAATGGCAAATAACATCCCCCAGATATTATTATTGGTATGGGTAAACAAAAAATGTCAAAATGCATGAAAAAAATAGTTGCACATTGGTGACCTGCATGGACTTTAAACAAAATAAAAATGACCTAACAGGAATTAATGATTCTGAGGATTTAAGTATAATGCATTGTATATTCCTCTACCCTTTCCTTATCATGATCATACAGTCAAATATGTGTTTAATAATTTTCTGTTACCAAATATTGCCAATAACTTCTCTTTGCTGGTCTTAAAGGAAAAATAGGTGCCTGTGCAGTTTTGCAAGGATTCAGATTGTGTAATGGTAGGAAATTGGGATAAAGGTTAAAGCCCAAGTACAGTTTTGGTTAATACAAATATTTTTATCACGGGATTTTGTCTTCAAATCTATATGAAATGAAATATAGTATCATAAACATATTGCACAAAAGATTGTGCAAAAAATGAACGAGTTTGGGAAAAGCTATAACCTAAAATGTGCAAATTTTTTTAGTGTGGTGCTGAACCACACTATTTAAATATTTTCTTTCTTGATAAAGGACAACTTCCCATGCTCAGAATTGGATGAAAATTTCAGAATTTTATTGTTGTGTATATCTCCATATAATTATATTGTAAAATCTTGGAAATAACTTTGTATATGCTCGATAGCGAGCAAAATAATGCTATAACCAAGAGAGGGCGCTAAATATGATTTAACGGTCAAATTCAAATTTTCAAAAGAGTCAGTTCATAAAAAAATATGCTATGATCTCAAAATGTGTATAAGAATTACATGTCATGATAAACATCCCCAAGATTCACATTTCTTCATCTTTACCAAAACTATACTTGGGCTTTAAGAATTTATACAAAAACTGCCCTCAATTATGCCCACTCTTTCCTAGCTCGCTTGTGTAAGCTGTACCTATAAGAGGCTATGACGAGTAACAATGAAGGTAATTAATTAAATGATCCAGATGCCACACAAAGAGTCTGTGACGAGAAAGAGAAGTCATATAATTTCAAGAAATCTGGAATGAAAATGAATTTTTATTTTTGTTGATGGTATACACTGAATGTTTTAGATACTTCACATCTTATATAAAAGTTTAATCATAAAATCATTTGAAACATGCTGTAGCTCAAACAAGCTACAATTAAAGAAAACAAATATCCTGTTTGAACACTTGAAAATATTATTCTATAAAAGAACAGAAAGGCATGAAAAAAATCATCAAAAAAAAACAATAAAAACTAACAAAGCATGTTCTTGGTTGCTACCCAGTTTTCTAATCATCTAGCATAAGAAATGATCCCAAGTCTTGTTTAAGGTCTCCGTTAACAGAAAGGATTAGTAAAAGACCTTCCTATTGCACACTGCTTTTGACATAAAAGTATGTAAGAAAAAGAACATAACATAACAACAAGGAAAAAATTATATTATGGGAAAACAATTATTTTATGGCAAAAAGTTTTATGCAATGGAGCATGGCTGATTCTTTATAATTATGTGTGACAGGAGGAAAAAATTGTAAAGGTTTTTTAAACTTTTCATATATATTTGTACCTCAAAGACAATATTCATTTGCCTATATTTTTCCCATGTTTTTAGAAATTTGTATGTTTGCTGCAAATTTTTTTAAGGTTCTGGGTAACCTATAATTTGAATTTGGCATAATAATGTACAAAGATGTGTTACACAACCTTATAAGATATTTTGTGTATATTAAGCAAGCTTCTAATTCAATGAAGTTTCAAACATATCCCCGGCAGCAAAAATGACAACTTATGAACACATACTTGTTATGGCAATAAAAAAAATATTTGAAGTCATATGTACTTGACATATAAACAATGTTATGAAGTTGTAGTTTGATCACAGTTTGAGAAAAATAGAAAAAGATTACCCCAACATTTTGCACTTCCTAAAAGCCTAAATATGAGGTCATTGACCTATGCTCTTGTGTGAGCTCTCAGTGACATAAACTTGACATTTTTATTTATTTTTTTCTGATAATTGAATTACTGATGGGTATTTTGATAAATAACTAAGGTATATTCAAGATTTGTTCTTTCTTTTAAATGCAAAATAATTAAGTACCACTATTGAATGTATAACCTCCCCTCAACACTCTGTTTTTCAGTGCATGCATATTAATGTGAACAAATCCATTGATAGAAAGACGCTGAACAGAGCCAATTCCATTACTGAAATTGAATTCGTTGGTGGTTGGCAGGTGTGGAGATTCTCGTCATATTTAGTTAGACGAGTCAACGGCAGGCGGAAATCTAAGTGACTGTCTATTTATCAGTCCTCCAAGGTGCTGTCTTATCTGGAGCAGTGTTTCACCAAATCGTTCATAACGTTACACACGACTATAAGAAAGATTGAAGGCAGTTGACGAATGTAAAACACATAAGATAATAAATGTATACTAAATCAATCAGCACAAGAACTGTTACCAGTCGTGCCTAGAGTCGTTCTTAAAAAAATTGGAACTTGGTGAAACACTGCCCTGGAAAAGATTAGTTAGCACCTGGACCCTGTACCCGTACTCATTATGGTGACCACGCCTTTTCAGTTATTGCCCCCACTCTCTAGAACAAACTGCCCGTATCGATTCACCATGCCCCCTCTGTATCTCAATTCAAATCTTTGCTCAAAACATATTTCTTTAAAGAGTAAAATATTGTTGTGGGTCAGTCAGTGGAGGTGCACACTATATTTACATTGATTTAATTGATCCCCCTCTGTTTTTGTTAATTTGTTTTGTTAATTTTTTATGTTACCTGTGTATTATTACCCNAAGGCAGTTGACGAATGTAAAACACATAAGATAATAAATGTATACTAAATCAATCAGCACAAGAACTGTTACCAGTCGTGCCTAGAGTCGTTCTTTAAAAAAAAATGGAACTTGGTGAAACACTGCCCTGGAAAAGATTAGTCCATTTCCTTCTCAACTTCTTCCTAATCTTTCATGTTGGATGTTATCAACATAAATGTGATTGCTAGGAATTCCTTCTCCCTATTGGGTCATTCATTGCAATAGGCATAAATGTGATTTTTACTTGAATCCCCTTCCAAATCTTGTTATGAGTAATGGGTCACTCAGATCTAGTGGTTCTGTGCGTGACCTGGGCTTAACTATTGACAGCAATCTCACTTTTGAACAGCACATAAGGAACATTTGTAAGTCTGCCTCTTTCGGTATATACAAGATCAGTAAAATCAGGAGGCTACAGGACTGACCCACAACTTCAAAATTAGTCCATGCTTTTGTTTCATCCCACATCGACTATTGTAATTCTTCTCTTTCTGGCATCCCTCAGTCACATTTAGTCCCACTCCAAAGGGTACGGAATAGCGCTGCTCGTCTTGTGACTCTCTCACGTAAATCAAAGCACATAACCCCAATATTGAAATCACTACACTGGCTCCCAATTCACCATCACATATCATTCAAAATTCTTCTTCTGTGCTACAAAGCTATTAATGGCTTAGCCCCCTCCTACCTTTCAAATTTCATTTCCTTACGTTCATGTGCTTTGTCTCGAACTCTTCGTTCATCTTCAACGCTTCAGTTAGCACCTGGACCCTGTACCCATACTCATTATGGTGACCACGCCTTTTCAGTTATCGCCCCCACTCTCTGGAACAAACTACTCGTATTGATTCATCGTGCCCCTTCTGGATCTCAATTCAAATCTTTGCTCAAAACATATTTCTTTTAACAGTAAAATGTTGTTGTGGGTCGGTCAGTGGAGGTGTACACTATATTTACATTGATTTAATTGATCCCCTCTGTTTTTGTTAATTTGTTTTGTTAATTTTTTATGTTACCTGTGTATTATTCCTCCTCTTTTTCTTCACTTAATTTACCGGTTAATAATCTTTCCGTAATCAGAATACTGTGCACTTAGAAACATCCATATTAACCTAATAAATGTTATGTATTATCATTATTATTACTAATAGGCAAGTCCAATGTTTAGTTAATTTATGTTGCAAAAGAGTGGTGTTTCACCAAATTGTTATTAAAATCATGCACAACTGTTAGAAAGAATGGGATACGTTAACGAATGTAAAACACATAAGATACTAAATCATTCAGCACAAGAACTGTTACCAGTCGTGCCTAGAGTCGTTCTCAAAATCTTTCGTAACTTGGTGAAACACTGCCCTGGAAAAGATTAGTCTATTTCCTTCTCCACTTCTTCCTAATCTTTTATTTTGGCTGTTATCAACATAAATGTGATTGCTTGGAAATCCTTCTCCCTATTGGGTCATTCAATGTAATGGGCAAGTCCAACGTTCTGTTAATTTATGTTGCAGAGTAGACTGTATTTTTTGTTTATGTTATGACAGATTTTGTAGCAGTCATGTTCAAAGAAAGAGTATAGAATACTACTTTTACTACTACTACTACTACTACTACTACTACTACTACTATTTCTACTTCTTCTTCTTCTTCTCTGGAAGCCCTATTGTGTAATGGTTCTGACTCTTGCCTCTAAACTAGGGGTCAGTGGTTCAAATCTCATTCATGGCGTTAGTTTCCTTTCAGCAAGAAATGTATCCACACCTTGCTTTACTCAACCCAGGTATTTAAATGGGTACACATCCCACTTGATGTTTTAACTTTTGTGTAAGTGCATTGAGAATGCTCCAAACATATTGCTAAGACATGGGCTATATCATTTCAAGCATCTCTATTTCCATGAATCACTTTGTTAATTTTTAGAGAGAAAACCAAGCAGATAAACCGTAATTCTATCTCATTTCAATTACAGTCCTTCTTCTCTTTCTACGGGGCAGTGCTGGAAAAATATGGTCAACATGGCGAGTCGCAGATCATTGACACGAGCCAATGAAAACTGCCAATTCAAGCGCTTCTTTTTAAAAGGCGCAAACAATTTGCAAATGAGAATGGGCATTTTAATTTGAAACCAATTTTCTTTTGTATTGAGAAGTATTTACTCTAGAACTTTCTAGCAAACCCCCTTACCCTTATCACAATTTATATGAAGGATATGCAAAATGACAAAGCGCTTCTATTGTGTGGTACATTCCCTTAGTTGATAGGAAAGGTAGGAAATACATTGATACTTTGTGCACAGTATTAATAACCTGATTACAAAAAGGACTCTTTACCTCTTTTAATGACTGTTCATGATTGGCAACATATCCTAGGTTTCCGACCACACATCATAGTATATAATTGAACGTTTAAAGGCATTGTTTAACATTGTTTTCACTTAAAAAATTCTCAACTGCCAGATCCTAGAGGTTATCTGAAAAGTTGATAGTGCATATAAACTAAACTGGGAAAATATTAGGCTTTAAAATCAACGCTTAGTGCTTGAAACAAGCGAAAATCTATAACGTCTCCTCCATAGGATTTGTACAGGAATTAATGCGCCATCCTGACGCTTTAATTCAATGTACATAGAATTAGATGTCTATCTTGATAGTGCATGAATAACTTTCTTTATTTTTGGATCCTGTGTTGATGGTTCATCCATCTGAATGTATTTAGAAAGGACAGACAGCTTGGTTTGAGAATTATTTTGAATTGTGCAACTACAATGTGTGACAGTGTGTTCTTTAATAACAAATATAGCAAAGATCCAACAAAAATATCTATATGGACCCTGAGAATTGAAATAAAGGCTTCATTTCCTGAAAAAAGGGATATCTTGCAGTCAGTCATCATGAATGTCTTGTAGTAATGACTCACCAGGAAAGCAACATTAATGACTCTCGTTTACTATTACATTCACAAGCAGAACAATCATTTTGGCAGCCTTTGGGGTTAATTTCCACGGATATACTCTGGGTTATGAAGGTACTTTTTTTAAAGTAAAAGAGGAAGAAAACAAAACCTTGAAAATCACTTACCTGATGAGGTGGTAAAGGTGTGCAAAGTTCATCAGCAGCATTGATGGACAGATTGATGACGTGAGAAAAGAAAAAAAGAAAAACAGAGGGGGAGAGAAGAGGGTGTGAAATAAGAGAAAATGAGGGAGAGAAAGGAAGAAGAGTGGGGAAGAGGATCAACAAAGAGAGAACAAGAAGTTCAGAAAAAAGAGGCAGTGGTAGGTGATAGGGAGAAAATGGGTATGGGGATAGAGATGAAGGGGGTAAAGAAAGGGACAGTGAGAGAGAAGGAGAGAGAGAGAGAGGGAGAGAGAAAATAAAATGATTATTCATTTTCTTGAACTGACAAAATGAAGAATTTTAATTTACACCAAAGACATCTAAATCTTCAATGTCCTTGAAGGGGGAAGTCCATCAGACAAATATTTTTCTTCTAACAGCAGCGCAACAATTTGACAAACAATACATGAACACAAGTTTGATGGAAATTTGACAACTAATAATTCATGAAAAACAATGGAAATCTCTAGAAAATTTGGCAACTTTCATGATAATGATGATGTCATGTTTGCATTTATAATCATAAGCCTACAAATAATAATACTGCAAAAATTGAGTGTTTTGTCTAATTCCTTCAGAGCATGTCCAAGTTTACTATTTTATTTTTACATCTTTTTACATGCAGACCTTCAAAAAGTATTTCACAAACTAAAAATATTGAATTTCACAGTAAATCATATTAATATGAAATTAAAAATTCATATTTCTCAAAGCTTTTGTAAACAGCTTTCACGTCAGTCTCAATGAAAACATGCAAGAACATATCTATCACAAAGTTGTCCCACTTGAAATTTTCAAGAAATTATATTTTTAGACAAAACTAATTTGTATAGTATTAATGAACACATAATAAATAGGACAAAGTGCAGCCATGACATAAGCAAAATTGACAATTTATCTATTGATTTTATTGTTTTCACCATGAATAATTGAAAACATTTCCCTGAAACTTTTTTTCAGGGAACAGCAGAGATGCCAGCCGTTCTAGATAATGCATAATTAGATAAGTCCTGGTCACATAGGACCCCGTAAAGCAACACGATTCAACACGACTCTTTGTTCTGAGGCAGTTAACTGTGAATTAACAAAGAGTTGTGTTGAATCGTGTTGCTTCCTGGGTCCTATGTGACCAGGGCATAACAATTAAAATGTGAATAACTCAGAAGCTGAACAAAATAGCCATACTCTCAGCACTCACGTGGTATAAAAACCTTTTAGTCATACAGAAATAGACCTCCTGCATATTCTGGAACTATTGGCATCCTTGGCAACGGCCATAGGCATCACTATAGCCTACATAATGTCCCTTCTCTTTCCTCATAATAATAATAATAATAATCATTTTTTATAGCGCATAACACATAGCCATGGCATGTCCCTATGTGCTTACAGAGCAGAAACATAAATAACAGAATGAAGAATATAGATTTGCTTTGAAAAGCAAGAAAACAACGTACATCTGATATTGTGCACTGGGCTCATGTAAATGCAAATTATTTGTTGAACAAATACTTCTTAAGATTGGCCTTATACTTATCGAAATCGGAAATATTTCTCAGGTAATTTGGGACTGAGTTATCGTGTGATGGCATACTCTGAATTGGTCTCCAAATGGAAATGGTGGCTTGGGATTTTGCTTTAAAGCGCCGTGGTGTAGTGGTCATGACTCTTATCTTTCAACTTGAGGGTCGTAGATTCGAGTCCCACCCAGGGCGTTAATTTCCTTCAGCAAGAAATCCATCCACATTGTGCTGCACTCAACCCAGGTGAGGTAAATGGGTACCCGGTAGGAATATTTATTCCTTGAAATGCCAAGTGCGCTGCATGGTGGCTGCCGAGCTAAAGCCAGGGTAATAATGCTGCAATTGTAGGGCGCTTAGGGAATTCTCATGAAGAGTTGATAACCGCTATATAAAAGCCGTTCATTATTTAAAATGTAACATTGCCATGAATTTAGAGCAATGAACCCTGACTTGAGTGTAGACTTTTGACAGAACATTAACATTGGCCTTTGACCTATTTTCAAGACAATTGAGAAGATATTACTTTGGCGACACTGCAATTGAGCCAGTTTTCTTGTGATATTGGCTCAATCACATGAAGGATCCAGGAACAAATATTGAAAGTGTCAGACATAATGGAAGATGTGCTTCATCTGATGATTTTCGGTCATCTCATTCCTGGCTGATCTGTGTCTTCCCCGATATCACTGATCTATTCTTACTGTGAGCAGAAAGGATAAAGACTTGGACAAAGTTTACTGCTTCATTCAGGCATTCAAAATAACTTCATGATCACAACACAAAATAGTTTTCTATTTTGATTCACTGAACAGGTGCAACACTGGTTTGGTATTTTCCACAGAATGAGAGGGAAGGAAAGTTCTTTTAAGTGGATGTAGATATTATGAATACCTCAATGGAAGTTATACATTATTTCCAAATCACTTGACCCTTCTTGCTCAGTGTTTTCTACTTCCCCTTCTCCTAGTCTAAATCTTCTGTTGCTCTGAATGAGTGTGTGTGTATGTGTGTGTGTGTGTGGGTGTGTGGGTGTGTGTGTGGGTGTGTGTGTGTGTTTGCACCTCGATCTCTCTGTCCCTCTAACTTCCTCATCTCTAACTCTTTCTCCTATCTCTCATCCCCATCCCGTTCCAGGGACAATGAAACAGTCGGGCCAGGGGAGCTGCAACCTTTTTCACAGTGTACGAATAGATTGACATACCATTTTAAATGTTTACATATATTTCTCTCTGTTTTACACACACACAAACACACACACACACACACACACACACACACACACACTGGCACATATCCACAGATATTTTATTTAATTTTTATTTATGTATGTGAATATAATACAGGCACAAAATATTAGCAAATTTGCTGTTTTACATCAATGTCCTGACAATGAAAGGAAAAGACAATTCAGTCTGTACTTTCAGACACTTTATCATGTATTGCAAACACACTACACAAAATAAAACACCAGAAGCAAATGGTCTCTGCCTGCAGACAATCATGACCCCATCCTAATACCTTTTTTCAATACGAAGACAATGATCTGCAGGTGTCTGTGAGTGATTGATGTCTGAGGATTGGTAATCAGCCAGCTATGACTTGTAACAGGTGATCAGAGATGGCAAGTGTGGTGAGACGTATTTCTTTCTATCTTTCCCTGTCTCTAACACACCCACATCTACACAAACACACAAAACATATGCACACACACGCACACACAAACAAACAAAAACACACACACATACACACAATCCCCCCTCTTCCTCTCCCTCATATGTCCCTCATGCAACTCCATAGATTGATATCGATGACATCACACACACACACACACACCAACACACACACACACACACACTCAAACACACACAACCTCAACAGAAACCCATAATATTTCTATGATCTCCCCCCCCC
>BQKZ01002152.1:34392-83280 GCA_036244855.1 Temnopleurus reevesii
TTCTTGATTTGATGATTTTGGAATAACAAAATATTAATGCGTGGCAATGTCTTTAATAAGGGTAATCATTGAAAAGGCACCCCACTTTAGATCTTGTACAGAAAAAAGTGGTATCTTAATGATATGTCTGTTAAGCTCAGGTTACAAGTTATTAACATTGTGTTGACATGCACCAACGTCACAATCGTGTTGTTACGTAAGCCGTTTCCGATTTGAAAAGCAATTGGTTGTATTGATGTTCCTTTATTGTACCTCTGTCGGTCTCCTAGAAAATTGTCTATAATATTTCCTGAACATCCTTATTTCGATTACTTACATTTTATAAAGAAGTGCGTGCTCGTTTACCGCTCAAAATAGATCAGACTTACTTCGCATTCCTTAAAATAAATCAGGATACAAGATATGTATATTTGTAATACAAAAACAATTGACACAAAATTCCATATTTGGCTCATTCCGATGCGTATGCACGAACTGTACACCGTCATTTTATTGTAAAGCAAATTGAAGTAGACTTCTTCATTTTTTTTCTGTTTTACCGCCGAGATGGTTATCGATCCCATCTCCCAACACACTTTGTGGAATGAATATCAATGACATTTTATTGTCAGTATACTCTCAAGCCCCTATCTCTCCCAGAGCGTGGATAACTACAATGATTTTGATTTCCATTTTCTGTTGAACAAGGGAAGCGAGTCAACGCTGTCCATCATTCTGGAAGAATAGACATCTCAACACGCAGTCACATATTTGCAAAGATATCCAGTAAATGTTGAGAGTTATCACGCATTTCAATCAAAATGCATGACAGGATAATTTACTAGTGAGGAAGTGATTTTGCTAACCACATTTATGGACTACAATCGCAACAAAATATTTGTCATACATGTATGTTAAACTGTCAATTGACATAAGATCCAGAAATCGGTAAATATAAAACATATTTCTGACGATTATATTACTTCATGTCGGTTCGATCGACATCACTCATTAAAAAAACTGTTACGCGCAAGAAGTTACAGCACCGTTATTAGGGTTATGATCAACACGCACTCATTCACAACTGAAACTGGGCAAAAGACAATATAGTCTCCTTTTGTTTTACATTTGAATTATTTTGCAAATATATTTTCTGTATGCTTAATGACCATTTCTTGAGAAGTAAACCCGTCAAAATAATACTTTGAATGGGTTTATTGATGTCAAACTTTTTTTTCTAGTGTATGCGCCCCCCCCCCCCGAAAAAAAAAATCATTTACGTTCTCGAAAATTATCCTGGCAAGAATTAAAAACGAAATAATACTAAATGCATGTCTCCTTTTTCTGTGTGCCTCTGTTCACCGTTATGGGCATGTGTTGCACACGGTAGCATGTGCGTATGTCGAGCGCAAGCTCTTCGTCAGACAGGTGTTTCCCCTGCGTCATTCTACGCACAGAGAGCGTCAACGATATCTAAACAACGCTCGGCATTGATTCCTTATTTAATGCAAATGTGTGTCTGCGTCGTCATCGGGGGAAAAGAGGTAGATAAAGAGAGGCGAGTGTGGAAGAATGACCCGACTCATTCAATTAGTTTGAATCGAGCCGAGAAACGGCAAGTCAGTAATGAAATTAGAAATATATATGATAGAAACCACGTTATTCCAATCCCCAGGCGAGAATATTCACTGAATACTCTTCGTTAAATTAAGAAGAAAATAATAAGAACCGAGGCATGATATTTTAAAAGGGAAAACTTCATCCCGATTTCAGTCATTTTCGAGTTTTATTCATTAAAAAAATGTTTTTCTCTTCACGGTTTGTTTAGGGTAGGCGAATAAACTTCCTGGCAATTTTCAAGCAAAACTATAAATAAAATGAACATGATAAATGCCGGATGGATTTCCCATTTCAGAGCAATTACTAAAATGTCTCTATTCTTCCACGGTTTATATAAATGTGAATTTGAACAAGTTATGAAATTGTTGGGCTTGTCAATTTCCAGGTCATCTTAATACTTTTTTCTCTTCAAGAGTTACCGGTTAAATATTTTATTTTGTACAATGCATTCGTTAAATACAGTTATACATAGAACGAAATTCAATGTTAGAGCACGAAATATGAAAACAGTGTATACGGTTAAACCCATCATCAAAGAGAAGGATAACGCAAGATCTTTTCCCCTTTTTATACAGATTTTGCATCTGTGAATAAATATTACCAAATAACATGTAAGAAAATCTTGTTTGACTGGAAAGTGGCTTTGAAATCATCGGATCTGATTAAAAAATTTTAAACGACTAATAGAATGTATTTTTTATAATTATTTGTAACTTTCGATATGCATTTTCGTTTTGGCATGCATTTTCTTCATTATAATATGAGCATGATACTGGAATAACCTCTCATTAAACTATTAACCCATAAAGTACTTCGCCTGGGTAGTCTCTGCGAAAGGTCTATTTATTCATCATTTATTATTTATGTATTCATGTTTTATTTACAACACATTAAAAGAGAACAAAGGGTAGGGGGTAGTCCGATTCAGTAATGAAACTGCTTTACCACGGAGCCCTCCACCCATACAGATGGAATTGGAATTACATGATTCGGTGGTAAACGGGTTAACAGCCTACCACCTCCTTCGTACTATTTTCAGCGTTCTGGGGACGGCTCATATCCCCCAGCATATGGTTCATGCAGGAAGCAGAAAGCAAAATGTTTTCTCAGACTAAACCTATCTATACATTCATGGATTCAAATTGGCTCTGTAAAAACAGCATCATTGCCGATACAAATAGGAAATAAATATGTTAATAAGTTAATCGCGAGACATGATATCCTATGTAATGTATGCAAAATGTGTTTTTATTCGACTGTACGGCTGCGGAACAGTCGCCAAATAGCTGACACGAGAATAAAATGAGCAGCTTCTGCAGCACGAGTGGCGAAAATATATGTAGGAGCAAGCTTTCCCCAGCGACTTATGTGTTAACGCAATTTCATTAAAAAGACGGAGCGCATCCCGAGAAAGGGGATGGCGATTGGATGAAGGTAAAGAAAGAAATGATTCTGGGATGAAGAAGGAGAAGAAGAATACGTAAGCCAGTGTTCTCGAGACCACCTCACACAATCACGCAAAAAAAAACTCATGGCTCGAATGAATGGAATCTGTTTCCGGGGCATTTGCCAAGAAAGCACATATGCCAACTGTTCTGGAATATGTATGAAGGCAAAATTAAAATGTGAATAACGCAACAACTGATCAAATAAGTGAGAGCAAACATGATATCGACCACCATCCATTTTTTGTTCAGATATTCGTTTCTGATGAAACCAACCTCATTTAGAAACTGTTGGCATCTCTTAAAAAGTCACATGACGCACCATAACGCTTATTACTGTCTGCTTACGCCTATCGAACGCGCATGTTATTTATAGCCAACCATGTCCCTTGTCAGTTTTGCTGTATATGATTATGAATTCAGTTGGTGCTGGGAATACGGTAGTCTTTTTTTTTTGCGAAAAAGTAAAACGATTTCCGAAAAGTTAACTAGAACGCAGACAATAGATCCGTACGCCGTGTATTCAACTGTGTGGACACAACAATGACAAGCCGGTACCGCCTTCCATAGCATAACATAGGAGCTTTGAAATTGCGTTCGACTTAACTTTTCGAAAATACTTTATATCGTGTTATGTGTAATTAGTCACTTAACTGCTTAACGTAGCTCATATCATTGTGAACAGAAGGGACACATAAATTGGACAAAGCATGCAACTATCATTAAAGCCTTTGCAATATAGTTTACACACATAAGAAAGTAACTTCCTTGTTTATTCAGAGGACCGGTACGACACATGTCCGGCATTTCTCTGCGGAATAAGGAGTAGAAGTTGTTTACTTTGTCCAACTTTTCTCACTTCTTCTCACAGTGCACCTTATGCTGAAAAGCAATTTAGATTTCCCCCTCAATTGTTCATTCTTTTCATCTTCTTTTTTTTTTCTTTTCTCCTCCATATCACCCTCTCTCTCCATTATCATCATCCTCGGAAGATGTTGAAGAATAAAAGAAGAGAGAATGGGGGAGTGGGTGCCAGTGATCAATAACGGGGACACTGCACTTATGGGTGAAAAATAGTCCAGGGGAAGGTAACATAAAACAAATTTGCGATCAATCACAAACTTTAGTACATGATTTCTCATAGACTTGCGATTGATATCAATCGTACAATCGACTGGAAAGATTTGTGTTACGGGTCCCAGATTTGATTCAAGGGTACGGATATTGCCTAGGCTACTTCCGAAATACCACCGAGAAGGCTATATCGAGAATATGAGAAGAAAAATTAAATCTTGATATCTGTGATTCAGACGAAAGTACCAATATGATTGGCATTTTCACTGCAACGTTAGATGAATATGCCAGTAATGAATATGATTATATTATCATAAATTAATGTCATATTCAAACAAGTAAAGATAAATGATTAAATCAGCACACCACAACACCGGGAAAAACCCTGGTATAGCTTTACTCCAAGCATACGCCAAGTGAGGTATAACTCCATGAAGTGGTTTTGACTCTTGCCTCTCAACCAGAGGGTCGCGGTTCGAATCCCACCAGCAATGGCAGCATAATTGCTAGAAAATTGTCAGCAAAAATATAAAACTGTATCTAGATTTTATTTATATAGACGACTTCTACGATACTAATACATGCAGCCACATATAACTTTGGTTAGATATGTACATTTGTATTTAGTCTACATGTACTTTAGTAGAGATTTTGTAGCAGGCATTGGTGTATAAATATTATACTTTTTTTAACCCTGTAGGGTGTAGGCGAATCAGATTTACAATTCTAGCAAATAATTTAAAGTTTATGATTAGCGTCATGACCTATAAGGCATAATCAAACAGTTATACACCTTCAATGAGTGTGTATTCTCTTGTTTGAATTGATTTGATATGTATCAATATTTAAGCAAAGTTAAATAACAACAAAATCTAAACCCTTAAACATTTTTATAAGCCAGGCTGACAGATTAAAAGCAATAAATATCTCCACCTTACCCATCAAAACATCTAAATCAGTAGGGTGCCGTTAATATTCATATATTCCATGGTAAAGCTAATTTGCCTTTTTACTCACATTGTATCACCTTCTTAAATAAATCAAGCACAGCGGTGGCGATAAATATTTAAACAAGGAATTTATCAGCCTCGCTTGGCAAAAGAAGGAATAAAATCCCAGCAAAACGGATGAACATCATCTAATGTAAAAGGGTTCGTTCGTTTCCATGGACATTCTCTTAGGCTTTATAATGACGTCATTATTTCGAATACATTTATTTTATCTCTCAGCGAAATTTACGGCGGGGAGGGAGAAAAATGGAAATAAAATTATAGTGGCGCCAGGGACAAAAATGATAAGTTGGTTAGTAACGACGAGAAATGTCAATAAAGGTACAGCTATAAAGCTGTCGCTTGCGATTGAACGGTGGAATGGCGAAGGTCTTTCTCGGCGATTTTCACCTGCCGAATAGTTTTCTGAGGGATGGTAGATATACCTGTCTCAAAAGGGGAAATTAATGGCATGGGGAATGAAAGGAAATAAAAAATGGCAACGATGATGTCGAGAGAGTTGAGCTACCACCCCCCCCCCCCCCAATTCCCTTCCATATTTAGCATCCTAGCTAATCGAATGGCGAAATGTGGGAAGAGTTGGGAAACGGATAAACAGTAGTGAGATTGTAAAGAAGATTATTGGGGAGGATTGTTGCGAAACGTTGTCGATAATCAATAGGCGGGTTTACTAATAGATGTAAATTGTATGCATACCTCTAAAACAAAGGTTGTTCTTGACAACCCCAAAGCTTGCCCGAGGCTTGCCCGACATAGCAACAAGTAATGTATGCAAACTGGATTCTAAGTATTGTAGTCTTATTGTTATCAACCAGTCTTTGGAATACCACGTAACTACGTTTGACGCACATAAATGTGTATATATAAGTAAACCCGCCTATTTAGCAAGACAGCTATCCACTGTCGTTGAGTAACGATTATTTCATAACATATGTATGATTCCTCATTTAAATATGTTATGCAAAATTGCGTATACAAAACTAATTCAATAACAGGTTGTTGGTCCAAATTTTTCGTATAGTCTGATAATGATAATAATGATGGGAATTACTTTTAGTATCTTTTAATCTATTTCTAATCAAGCTTTTCACCGCCAAGATTTCAATCCATTCCCTGTAAAAGTCTGAAAAATATTAATCACATATTAATAATGATTTAATTCACGATGAAATTATAAAACTATGAAATTATTCTTCGACATTCCCATATTACACTTTTCTGATTTCACTCTTTTTAGAATTACTTTAATTTGCAATTTGTGAAACACCGACGAATAATTCTACAATTTGATTCCTTTTTCCTCCGCATTCTACACCGTTCACCTCTAACCTTAAACAACACATACTCATGATAATGCCGGCAGAAGATGATCTCGAAAAGGTCTTCATAAACGCATTCAATAGTGACAGAAGTCTGAATGTTTATAGTATGCGATCCACAACCAAGCCTCATTCATGTAAACATGCTCTCGAAATTACCCGCTTGAGTTGGGGTAAGCGACATGGAAATGTACATGGAGGAAATGAAATATCTAGGATGAAAAGGCCAATGAGATATATGGATAGTTCTACTAGATTGGGTCAATTCATATCGCGTATGTAGGTTGGGATTAATTTCACTATTCATTGTTGCAAAAAGTCATTTTGAATGTCCGTATTTTTTTCCCCTTAAATACTATTTCACAGATGGTAATTGTATCACAGTGATCAGGTGATGAACTCTAAACAATCAAGACAGATTGTGGCATTGTTAAAAATACGGTGTACGCCCTATAAAAGCAAAGTTCTTTTAGAAAAAAGTAATTCATTTTCAATATTCACTCAAAGGCTGCATGATTTTTTTTCAATTCCATTACATGACGGCAGGTCAAAACGCCGCAAAAACACGTATACTTCATCAAATCAAATCAAATCATTTTATTTTATTCAATTCTTTTGACAGTTCAAATCATACATTCATAAATAATAATGGCAATAACTAATATTACAAAAGAAATACATGCTTGGTGACGATGAATAAAAGGAACTTTGTCTCAATTCCTACAGACAAATATTATGATATATTTTTTGTCTATTGCAAAAAGTGAAATCCTGAAAAACCTTTGATACATGCATACGCATGGCTCTTTCTAATAACTCCCGAAAATGGCCAAATCTATGCATTTGCATTTTTTGTTCTCATTAATACCCGTCTAATTGTAAAGATGCCCATGTTGAAATTAATATACCCTAATGCCATTATGAATATACTAGGCATATCCCAGACCGATTCAGCAAATTATTGATGGTGCAAAGCATGATGAAGCACTGTTTAGCCAAATTACCACGTTCGCGCTCTTATAAGATAAACTACTATGACAATATTGGCCGCATTATTATGACGTCACAATTGCTCATGGAAACCAGGGAGAGTTGCATGAATCGGTCCGAGATCGGCATCTGTTTGAGATGCGTGTTGTAGACATTACACGCATTAAAATGGGATGTAATAAAGCGGATATGTGCTTACAAAGGTTTCGTGTAACCACCGACAATGGACAATGCAACTGATGTGTGAAGCTTCTACACACTTCGGACATGCACTGTACGAAACGAGAAGATCAGAATAAGCACATTAAAGTGAAAACAACGCAGTTAGACAAAATCAAGTAATGGTGTTGTTTTATCCCTCATAATGTTGATAGATTGTAGAATATTGGAGATTTAGAACCCTGTTTTTTACAGTGTACACGGCAAAGGCAAGAGTGTTAATTTAACACAATGTGGTTTTAAAATAGGTAAACAATGGTAAAGTGTTAGGATAACGCTAGGAAACAATGAATCTAGCAAAGAAAAAAAAATAGATATAAAATGGGTGATTTTAATACGGAAATCATCTACAACAAACTTTAAATTGATTTAATTTATTGATGGTGTTATTTTGAAACCATTCTGGTGTTGTACAACAAATCGAGTGTTACGCCAAGACTCAAGTTTTTACAGTGCAGTGCTTGTGAGATGCAGCGGTTCAGACGCTGGTTGATATCACCTCATACCGTATATTGCGGGATCCACCTGTTTTTAGGCGTGGAGAGAATAAAATGCATAATACACGGGCGTTCCGTGGCGCCACTGCTGACCAGTTCCCGCGTCCGATATGATCACGTGACTTTTAAAGTGGCGCCACGGCTTTGTTTAAACCAACACGTTTAACAGTATGATGGTATTGCGTTCTGTAGTCATTTTCATTCATGTATGCAATTCATGGTATTATAAGCTTATAAACATGATATAAATGATACCATAACATGGTATACGTACTCATTAGAAAGCAGTTTATATCCCAATATTTGTAATTATGAATAGTTTTTTAGAGCTATAGGCTCATAGTCATATAAGCTGTTCGAAGATTGTATAATATCGTTATGGCAAAGCATGCAATATATAAACTAATTAACAAGCAATTAGGGACCTTGGTCTTTGCAATAAAAGGGTAGTCTCAACCGATATGACTTTCTACTTTAGATAAAGCACGGTTCGACTATCTATCCCAGGCGATGCGATATAAAGGCCGACTCGACACATCTTTGTGTTTTTATCCTTTATCGGTCCAGCATGTCTGAGGAATAAAAACATTCCACGAGAGCACAGTATACACTGATCAGACGGTGGATTGACGTTCGGCTTCCGCTCGAGGAGCGTACGACGAGCGTCAGTCCACCGTATGGCCTGCGTCTGTGTGCGTCCCGGGAGCATTTTTTTTTTCAAAAACACTGGGCCGACGCAGGCTAAGAGGGCAAAGATGTGAGTTGGCCTTTTTGGGGATAAAACACGATAATGTTTACACCCAATTATCGTTTTATTGGCTATGCCATCAGAGTTACGACATGATAAACTTCCACCCGCGTATAAATCCGGATAGCGAACATTTACAGCTTTTTCACAACTATAGCCAGAATCTACCAGGATGTATTGAGTAGTTCATGTCAAGTTTATTACCGAATGAAAGAGTACATCAATTAATTAGTGACTACTTCCTTTGCGTGCTTTTTGTTCTGGCGACCTAATATCTAAAATATACACTTTTTTACGAAAAAATACAGATTTAGACATGCAAATCCAAAACGGAATATACAACCACCTCACTGTATTTCCTCCATTTGATTTTGCCAATACAATGCAGTCCAAAGAAAATGGCTATTTTGGGGACATTGGGTTTTATATCCAGTGAATCGGGGGAACAGGAGTTCCTTATCTTCTGGTATAGGGTTCGTCTGATGCCGTCTGCACTGCTGCTTCGTAGTATATCAAATGAGCTATATCAGTCTGTGCATCTCTCATAAGCTTTATTAGCATATCCATTTAAAGCTTTGTCTACCTACCCCCGAACTGAGCTATTCTTGCGTACTACGATTTCTCTGAATTACTGGAAGTCTGAACTCGAGAACTCTCTTCTAAATTCCCGTCACACATTTTGCGTATAGCCAACCTTCACCTAAAAGAAGGATGGGTGCAAGTTTACTCAGTATTGAGTAAAACAGTGTAAACAGAGAACATGCTTGTCAGTTGAGCAATATTTTACACCATATAGGGTAACAATTTATCACAACCTTGAGTAAGATTTGTAAATCATATGCAGCATTAAATACATTCTTACCCGATATGATGCAAAATATTACCCAAGTGACATGTATTTCCCTTTTCCGCTACATTTGACACATTCTGTCTTGCTTTAGAGTGTATGCACCGACCCTCAAAGTTACCATCCGAAAGACGCAACCGGGGATCAAACCCGAAGCGCAGGAATTAACCCAAGTCAATTAGTCACTGTCCAAAAAACAACTTGATTTCATGCGCATGCCAAGACGCCCATTTAAAAATATGTGACTGTGCTTATATAGCTTTGCATGCAAGATGTGCTGCATTTGCTGTTAGCACACAGACTGTACTAATCTCATCTTTTAACCCCGATGACTGCTCCCTGAATTAGCTCGAGCCTAGAATGACGGCATCGGGTTGAGAAAGAAAATTAGAGCAGTTAGAATCGCATCACGGAAAGATTGGTGCGGTGTGGGAACGTATGAACTTTAAGGAGATGCACACATGCAACGTTTGTGACAAGGTGCTGGCAAGAATTCAGTATCACTCGCTTGAAACCTTGTAACATACCCTGTATGTGTGTGTGTGTGTGTGTGTGTGTGTGTGTGTGTGTGTGTGTGCGTTTAAAATCGCCGCCAACCGTGGACCACACCATGCAAAAGTACCTTCAAACCGTGGACGTACCTGCAACGGGGGACAGTCCACGGTTGTAATTCTGTATGAGAACAGTTCGTATACCTAGAGCTTTACAATAAAAATGCATTTAAAGAAGGATAGGGGGCACGTCCTCGGTTGGGTGGTACTTTGTCAAATTAGAACGTCCACGATTGCAAGTCCTCAGTTATATGTTGGATCGTCAGGGATGTGTCCTCGGTCCATGGTAACGAATGGTAAACTAACACACGAACACACACAAACACACACAAACTAAAATACATGTCCACGTTTGGAGGCGAAAACCCGTATAGGTGTGTGCGTATGTGTGTGTATGTATGTATGTTGGATGTTTGCCATTGTAGGGACATGTATGAAAATTGATTAATGTAAATGTTCATTATTTCCCAGTTAATGAATTCATGCTATGAAATAGAAAAATATCCTTTAAAGATCATCATTGAACTGGTATGATATTAATAATCTCTATAATTGTGATCGTCACTCATCTGAAATGACGATAGGATGAAAACTGCCAATTACATCTCTTATTGGAGTAGTAAAAAATTAAGTGAAAACTTAGTTAATAGCGGAAGGCTCCATATTTCATACCAGAATAGAGAAATAAAATTAGATCAAAAGGCAATTCATCAATATCTAAGGGCTGACTCACACCTTAATGTTCTTAGCCTGCGTCGGCCCGGGCTTTTTTTAAAGTAAACAAAAAAAATCCCGCTCCCTGAGTGCACAGTTCACGCGCATCAGACAGTGGGTGGACGTTCGGCTTGCGCTCGAGGAGCGTAACCCGAACGTCTGTCCACCGTATGAGCTGCGTATCCATGCGTCCGTGACGCTTGGCCGGCGACGGAGGCTAAAAACGCAAAGGTGTGAGTCGGCCTTAAGGCGTATGTGGTGCTTAAGATAAAATAGACTGGAGTTGATCATTTTAATGAGATGTTCAACGGGTCTCACATTTTGCCCTATTGAATGTAGAAGTATGCGATCCATCATGTTTACCGACACTTGTGCCATTTCATTTCTAATCATTTCAATTAGCATTAATGTCAATAATTGGTATTTCTATATTCTATTGAACTCAAAAGCATGCATCTAATGATACGGTATACATAATTAGTAGTTATAATGGGAATGGAAATTAATGCAAGCGTTTTTCGGGCTCTAAGGTCCATTTCCTCGCTTATAGAAAGTTTGATATTCATAGCGTGTTTTACTTGTAGTCTTTGAGACAAAAAGTAATAATGAGTATTTTTACGGAATATTTGAAGATTTGGAAGGATTGGGGAGCTATTTGAAATTATATTGAACTAAAATTATTCTATTTTTTAAGTTTCATTAACCATTCTCAAAATTGAATTGCATCCAAAGTAATTAATCAAAATGAGCATCGCAATAGTTTGTTTTATCATTATTTATCCCTACAGTTATTCCCCTTATTTAGTAGTAGTAGGAGTGTTAGTAGTAGTAGTAGTAGTAGTAGTAGTAGTAGTAGTAGTAGTAGTAGTAGGAGGAGGAGTAATAGTAGCACTAATATTAGTATAGTAACGGTAGAAGCAGCAATAGGGGCACCATCAGTAATATCAATAGTACATATATTAGTAGTAGTAGTATTAAAAGTATATTAGTAGTATTAGTAGTAGTAATAGTAGTAGTGGTGTAAGTTGGAATATAGTAGTAGCAGGTGTGCTTTTGCTACGTAGTATTACTTTTATTAGTACAATATCTGTTGTTATTCTGCTGTTGTTGCTTATATTACAATGCAAAGCCACCACATCCAATGCCGTCCACTCATATCACAAAATCATTTTGAAATATAGGGTCGTGGCATCAATATACATAATACAACTGGTTACTACAGCAATTTAATTCCATCCTCCCTTGTATCCAATTTAGGCATTAAACTCCAACAGATTCTGGCTAACAATAGTGTAGCTAATCGCACGGAAAATCAAATTTACTGTGGAAATGATTTGGGAGTATTAGATAAGTGCTGACTGTAAATATACCATGGCTTAACTCGCATTAAATCACCTGCAAAGAAAATACAATTAGGCGGCATTCCCATAGCGCCTAAGTGCATTAGCCTTAAATGCTGATTTATTTTCCCCCTAACCATCAAATTAGTTCGCACGAGCGAGGTTTCAAGTATTTAGCTAGTAATATTATGGCACCTGAGATTTATATCACGTTTGTAATTTTCTGATGACCGGAAACTAATGTTTAGAAAATATATTGAGTGGATTTGTCTATGCTCATGGGGATGTAATTGACGAAGAGTTTCATTGAGCATAATTAAACACACGAACACTTAATTCCAGACAATTTTATAACCATGATAACGGGGATATGATGATGCTGTTGTTGTTGTTGTTACACTTACCATGAAATGTATAGATATCTAATCTAATGGTCAGGATGTAGTAATTGAAGATGAATGAGCTGAAACTTCCATAAAGCAACTTACTTACATCATAGACCTACCATGCTTACATCCAAATAAAATGATTAATGTGTACGACAATGTGAGATGATCGCAAGATGATTCTCCCGAGTATTATGACATTTTCTAATTTGAATGTCACAAATAAAGGCCCAAGCTGACGGTCACTCCTTCGGACCGCTAGCTAAGTGAGGCACGATGCTATCACCGATAGGCGAGTGGCATTTCCGCACCGTGGGGTAATGTGTTGTGGAATCAAACTGATGCACGCTGTTATTTTTGTTTTGCGACAGATTTTTGAGGTTGATTTTATTCAAATAAACTGTAAACATTCTTTAATTTGTTATGGAAAAGCTGTGTCATATGAATAATTCTACTGAAGTTCACAAATTATAAATCAAACACCCCTACAAAAACTGATTCTTTATGTTAAAAAAAAAACGTAACCAACATACCTCTCTCATAAGTTTTATGTATGCGTATATCAGAATATCATGTGATAATTGCAATGAAGAAACATTTGTATTCTAAGTTTAAAGAAATTTCTGCCACAGACTTTTGTCATCACAGGATTTCTCGAGGATAGGCCTCGAACACAAAATGATACGGCAAATACAGTATTATATATGGCAATATGAATTATTGAACTTTATAATATATACAACGTCCGCGATCGTAATTCTTGTTGAAAGGCTAATGTCAGTTTATTGGGGTCATCTTGCCCATCTGGCAGAAAAACACACCGAGAAATGAGAATACCTAATAAAGTGTTGAAGCCGATAAAAGCGCTTTTAGTAAACAAGGCGCCCATCTAGATGTCCGCATTCATCAGGCGGATGCGGAGCGGGATGCAAGGGGATGGGCGGGGAAGGGAGCGGGGGATGAGGCCATCGTCCCGATGCTTAAATTTATGGAGAACACTAAAATGCTGGTCATCTTTATATTTGTATCAGGATGCAATTCGACAAGTAATTTGCTATCTTGATCGGACTTAATAGCTTTGAACTTAGTTGATGGACGAACAAATATAAATAATTAAGTTAAGTCCATCATACATGGCTTATATTTGCTCGTCCATCGACTAGGTTAATGTTATAGTCCTTTGCTTGAGTAACCTGTAACTGACCACAGATGCTAGACTACCTGACTACGCTAAGTTAGTCCAACCCCAAAACAATAGTTCGGCACATAAGTCGAAATGCCTACCGTCTGAAATAGTGGCTGTTGTAAAACAAACAAAATCGCGCTATTTGGCTTGCTCATTGCGGATACGTTACGCCATTGTCGTCAATAATGACGGGTGCGGTTTGTCCACCGAACATTGCGATACTCGAAACAAAAAAACAAAAAAATAACCGGATCCATTTTCGATCACTTTAATAAAAAAAAATATCAGCATTCTATAGATGTTATTTCTCTCACTTGCCAACTCCACGACCTCCGATATTCGCCACTTTTTGGCAAGGGCCGTAATAAAGTCAAGAGTTATGCTCTCCATACGATTTTTGACGGGAGCAATGCAGGAGATCTTCATTTATATGACCCGATATCATATCACCTTGGAGGAGTTTCTTCCTCCAAGATATCACCTTCTCGCGTCCAAAACATCTCACACAAATACAAGAAAATAAGAAAGTCACTCGGCAGAAAAGCATGACGCAAAGTGGAAATCGAAGGCATGTAATATTTCTTCGGGGATTTGAAAGGAGAGTAGAACTGTGGCAGGTGTCTGGATGGGCAAATAATAGAGAATGGACAAGAGGAGAGAGAGAGAGATGAAAGAACGAAAGATGCGGCCTGGATGATAGTCGGCTGATTAAGATGAATGCTCTTGCTTGGGTTATACTCTTCGGCAGGAGTGATAAACGCACTAATCTTAGATGATGGCGAATTATTAAGCGACAGAATGTTCGGCAAAGTCACGTAATTGAAATGAAATATGGGCCCTCTATCCCTCCATCTCCCTAAAACTGAAGGGTTATCTGCCATTCGAAGATGATTTATGGTCGCGCAGAGGTTCATAAAGGTGGATTTCCAGTTTCCACTTTCATCAAGTATGATCGCTCGCCTAAAAGCTCGAAGCAAAAATCAAAGCGAGTATCATACTTGATATTCAAAACGGGATGTCTTTTATCACATTCTGATGTCTAGCGATGCCTGCTATTCTCTGGCGGTGTTATTCTGATATCAATTCTCTAAGTGCAATTTGAAAAATGACCTTGACAGCCACTTATCTATCCATGGAACCCTCAACATCGAGATGGTGTCATTAGTTTGATCTATGAACCGCTTTCTATATAAAAGTGTTGTGCCATTTATATATATATTTCCATGATATACCCGCAACATTTTGCACAATTCAATTTAATTTCCCCTAATGAACTATATGCTTTTATTTGGTAATTTGGTTGCTTCACTTTCAATCATTAAATTTGAGTGAAGAACATTATTGTCATGATTATGATTAATAGATAGGGAACGGCATCGGTCATTACGGTGGCTGCTAAAGTATCTCGACAACAGACCATAAACATCGTGAGGTTTGCAACCATGACCCCCGTAACATCCCTTTCAGATTACTAGTAGTCGCTAATTAGAAAGCGCCATTCTTTGACAGGGAAATTGTAATGTATTACTGGCCAGTCTATTGGACAAAACGCGTATGCAACAAAAATCTTAATTGCTTACTTTTATGAGCGATTAATCGCAAACATTTATGTTACCGGGTCCTAGTCGAGAAATTTGCAACTGTTGTGGACCGATCTTTCACCGACAAGGTGCAATAATGCACCTAATACAAGACGCTCATATTGTTGGATCTGTTGGCATCTTTACTTTGTAGAGAATGAAATTTGCTATAATCATATTGCATACAAAGTTGAATTTTGAAAGAAATTCTACAAACATGACAAATTAAAGTAAATGCAAGTCCCAAATACGCATTGTTGAGTTGGATTTAGATTTAAAGGCGTTTCTCATTCAATTCTGAATATTTACGCATTTCTTATTGGTCAAACAAATGAAGGTGCGTTTCATTTTCTAAGCTGCGTGTAATCCAATATGACGCCAAGTATGTGACAAAAGATTCAACGTATACACAACAAGTTAAGATGCTGTTGAGCGCTTTTAGCTACCACAATAAGCAATAAAACCATAACCCTGCAGAATCAAATTCCACAGAAATCAGGCATATCCAGATTATGACTCGAAAAATAACATCATGATAATTATAATGATGCAAAGAAATACAAATGCAAACAAGGAGAGAAGTTGATTATTGAATTACCGATTTGCCGCATCCGTATTTGGTGTAGAATGACATAGTTTTACAGAAATATTGATAACGAAATTTGATACGATGTAACCATAGACATTAGATTTGTGCAAATAAAGCAACTTCCTCCAATTTCATTATCTACATAAATTCCACTTCCTCTGTGAACTTTTCACTGAGTGTTGTTTTTGTTGTAGTTTTTTTTCATATGGAGTGGGGTATAAATCGCTCGTTACAGATGTTGAAGCACAATTCATGAAAAAATAGTAAATATTTAAATGAATGAATAGATAAACAAACAGATAACTATATAAGTAAGATATATATGACCCGATTCAAAATCAATCTGAACGTGTAAAACATCTGGCGTTACGATAAAATTCATTGAATAAAAGTAGGACTCAAAATGTAAAAAAAGGACAACATCATCTTTTACAAAAGCTGTCTAAAATGAGTATGTTTCTTAGTTTGTACTTTTTGGTGAACTTTTAAAGGTTCATTATATTAAATGGGTACAAACGAGTTATAAATCCGGGACTTTGCTGTGTTGCACATAGAAAACGAAGATATTGTCAAAAACTGTAATCCATATTGTATTTGTAATTTTAATATCCACACATACTTTTATCGAAATAATGGGCCGTTAACTCAACACTATCATGATCAGACAAAATGACTGACAAATTTGAGAAGCCATTTGATGCATTTAATATGCTACCCCATCCAACTAATTACATCATTATGGCACCAAAACAATCAATGATGAAAGGGCAAAAATTAGTCTTCCATCATAAGTGCAATTATGTGTCATGAAAAACATGAATGTGGACATATACACACAACCATCCCCCCCCCCCCCAAAAAAAAAAAACCTTTCCAAAGTGTTAGAGGGGTACTGTCCAGTACATAATACGATATTTTTTGTAAAAGTCAGGATAATCATTTACGCATAAATGACCGCACATTAAAAGATGAATGCCACTTTTCAAGAGTCATGGAAATTTATGCAAATGGTGTTTTGCACGTATACAATGAAATTTTGAGTTTTGCCAGAATGTCAATATTCAGACACGCACCCGCATAATTATGATAATTTCCATTGTCTGTGACGATCATACTTTAGAAATCAAAATTACTCTGAAATTGAATTTATCAAACCCCACGTGTTCAAAATTCACGCTGCACTTAAAGGGAGAGTGTTTATTGTTTTGGAGGGGTGTTGTTGTCTTTATATTAAAACATTCCTGGATTAGCTCTTCATGTCATACATGTTTACTTTTCTCTTTAACGATTAAAACGTACAACACTTCTACGTGTTCGGTGCGCCACGACGCCAGAACTTCGACAACATTTATTTGCAATTCTATTTTCAAGAAAGTTAACATTTACCGATGCTGTCACCTTTCCATATAACATCCTGATAAATAATATATATTTACGCTCTGTCTCGTGCAGAATAAAAAATATGTGCGTATTGATCGGTTTGTTTTTCTGTTTGTGTGATTGGTTGTTATTTTTGGTTATTTTTTGTTTTGGGTTTTGGTTTAGGTTGTACGTGTGTAGGTGTGTGTTTTGTCCATTTCGTCCATTCGATCGTTCTGTAAGATTCCCCCTACAAATATTTCGATCTGTGTCCTTTAAATCTCCAAATTCCATTTGAAATGCAAATGATACAATATCGTCTCCTCAGATGCAGATGAACGTTAGGAGTTCATGCATTTTATGGATCTTATTTGGTCATTTAGGAAAGCACATAAAACCCCTTTGCTTACAAGCCACAGAAGGTCAAATGCAAGTTTAAAGTACTTATTAGACAGACGGCCATACATCTTCCTTATCCGAAAGAGCACAGAGATATCGCATCGGTATGAGATCGAAATTGTAACGTCATTATCCAGGTGGGTCACGTGATCGGTCTGTCGGGAGACCAAATAGCCGACATCCACCTTTGCGTTTTTAGCTTGCGTCAGCATAGCGTTTTGGGAAATTAAAAACGCTCCTTTGACGCACAAAGACGCATGGCATACGGTTGACTGACGTATGCTCGTTGAGCACAAGCCGAACGTCAGCCCACTGTCTGATCCGCGTATGCTGCGCGTCTAGGGAGCGTTTTTAATTTCCAAATACCCTGGGCCGACGCAGACTAAAAATGCAAAGGTGTGAGTCGGCCTTAAAGCCCAGAGCTTGGCGGAAAATGCATGTTACCTGTATTTTGCCAGCTCACATTTATCCAGAGCCCCGTGATTCATGGCAAATTGAAAACATTTTAACGGGACAAAAAAGTCTATTCCCCCTGGTGGAGAGCGCGGTGATGGCGCGGAATGGAGAGGTCTGGCAGCGTTTAATAGGGGTGGGGGATCACAAGAGACTGCCCGGTATTCAGGGTGGCTCAAAAAATATAGGATGCATTTGATCTTGTAGATTCATTGGTCCATACATTGTAATCATTCACGTGTAAATCAAACATTGCGGCTTTCAAATACATCCGCTTAATAGCATACAATTTTCACGTTGAACGGCGCCACCTTATTGCATTAATACAAAATGTTATCAAGAAAAATCATCATTTATCGCGAAGTAGATCGGGGAGGGGGGGGGGGTGTTTCATCAAGATTAGTCGCAGAGACAATTAGTCAGCGCTGACAAATTCCTTGATTGTGATTGGATGAAAAGCACTATCGCTGACAGTTGCTATGGGAACTGTCGGAAAATGACTCCTTGTCACTGCGACAAATCTTGATGAAACAGCCCCCAGGATTATGAATACAGAGTATGAATTTCATCTATATAACTCCTCTGTAATTTTCCTTAATGGTAGATCCTTCCCAATTGATGTATATGCAGCTCAGAGTCTTCCCCTTTTTATTGGTCACTGTGTATATGGCCAGGACGGAATATGCATTTTCCTGTACCGTAAAAGACATACTCGATCTAGTTTAAGTAACGCCCGCTTCTAAAATAGCTACTCTGAGGTCCGGTGACATTTTGAGTGCTGCGGTTTTTTTTTATGTAGGACTGTGTCCACTCGTGGCGGGAAAATTATATGCATTTCCTTTGTACATCTTACAAGGATGTACTTGAACGTTTCACTCCTCGATAAGCAATGCTCTCTTATCTCTGCCGTGCTAGTATTTTACGAGATGTCGACATTATTTTCAGTTCTCAGCGAGTATATAGTCCTTTTTATGAGTCACCCTGTATACTGTTTGACCATTGAAAGTACCTGTATTTTCTTTATACGTAGGATGTACTCGAATATTACTATTTCTTTATAAACAATACTCTCTTATCTAATTTCAATCCTACCAGGGAGTTGTGAGGGTTTTTTTTTTTTTACCTCACTCATATTTGTTGAGAGTTCGACTGCATTTTTGATGCTCCCGTCAGACAACCCGCCTTTTTTATGAGACGCCGTATACAGTTCGGGCGGCGAGGAGATCTGTATTTTCTTATATATGAAGGGTATGTGTACTAGAACATTATTACTCCTCAATAGACATTGCTCTCAATGAAAATGTCATCTCTACATAACTCATGTTTGTTGGGGTTCAACTACACTTTTTATGAGTGACCATGTATACAGTTAGGGCGGGGATAAAGGATCTTTGTTTTCGTTATATGAAGGATGTACTCGAACGTTATTACTTCTCGATAAACAATGCTCTCTACAATAATGGCAAACCCTAAACGACTAGTGTATTGCTGAGGATGCCGATGGCATTTCTGTATCCTCTTGAAACAACGGAGATAAGATACCGTGTACCGAGCTGTCAGAATCAATTCGAAGGAGGATGGGAAACTTTCCCGCGTGTTAAGACCTTTGTAAGATACATCCGTCGGCTGGACGTAGGATAAGAAGAAACGTAAATGCGCAATAAGTCACATGGGACATGCTTGACTAACAATGTCTTCGTACAGTTCGTAAGCATTCTACGCAAAGGATGATGATAATGAAACAAGATAATCTATTTCCGTAAAATTAAGTTGAACGCTAATTAAATGCTCCTTTGTAATGGTATTCAAACCGTAACCAACTTGTGGTTGTTGTGTCCGTACAGTTTAATAGGCGAAAATCTAGGCGCATAGTTTTAAGACCGAACTTGACTTGCACACATTTTATGATCATTGCTGACAAATAGATGTTTACAAAATAAATAATTTCAGTATTTTGTGACCTCTGTGACGTTTACAAGAAAAAAAGCGGTGTGTGGAATCTTAGGAAAGGAAAGTTGCATAAAAGCAAATAAATCTCTTATTCGATGAAACAATTGTTTATTTTGTATAAAAAACATTTTCTATATTTGACGTTGTTATTTTGTAATAACAAACCCGACCTTACTAGCCTACTTACATATGTTCGGTCATTTTGGTCTGATTTCGTATCAAAGCTGCAACATATGTGCTCTGGGGCCTGTAACATAAAGAGTTACGACTAATTTTGCAATTAAGGTTAATAATGGACTGTAAAACTTTGAAAATAGATTCTGAAATCCTATCCCTAATTTATCCAATAGCAAGGTCAAATGCATAAATTTTCATTTTCTTGGGTCAAACATTTGGTTATAAATATCGAATGTGGGCGTTCAGTAGTATCCCAGGGGCCTGTAACATAAAAGATGCAATTTAACTTACGATAAATATTAATTGCAAGTCTATGGCGCCTTAAACCTTAAATGTACGTTTGATTCAGAACGGAACATTACTCAGAAGAGATTGTATAAAATGAATAGACCTGATTTGGGGAAATGTATACATTTGATCAGATATCCCAGAAGATAGGTAATTGTTAAAGGAATCATTTATCATTCATGTGAATGAATAATGATGACAATTGAAACACTCTTCTATTCCTCACATTCTGTGGTCCCTTGTCGCTGGAATAAAATAGTCCATTTATTAATCGTTCTCTAGACTCCATGACTTGAGCATATCGTCATCACTTTTAGAAATTGACGGTAGTTGAATAGTATTGCTGCATTAAGACAGAGAATCCCAACATAACTACAATTGAAATGCGTCCTATTGAAATTTTTGTTGATTCTAATGAAGAACACGGTTCAATGAAATTGTGACTGGCCTTGTTAAACTTTACCGTTTGTCTGCCGTCACTTCGTAAAAACATGAATGATATCAGTAAATTTGAAAGTTTCCAGATGCTTTAATTATCGGGGAAATTGATAACTTTTGTAATCAATGAAAATAAATACGCAGGAATGTGCAAGAAATTCAAAACAAAAATCATCAAACAACATTTGTTGAATACACCTGCAGAACAGAGCCAATATTATTCCTTAGAGAAAAAAAGGGAAAAACAAGAAAAGGGATAATAGGTTTGTTGACGTCTTACCTGGGGGTAAATAAGAGTCTCATTACGGGACATTATGTCAAAGGTCACATGATATGAAACCAAAGGTCACGTCATTCTTGATATTTAAAACGTTATACCAAACCCTAAACGCAACGGAGCCAAAAATACACTGTCGTTGTATCTTAACCGCTCTCATGTTCTCGAAGTCTTCTTTATATATCTGGCTACAAATTTTTGGATGGCGCAACATTTTGAAATACATTCTGATGTGATCGGCTCCAGATTATATCTCACGTTATGCCATAATCGCAGAATGGTGATATTGATCATTAAATGCAAAGCGCCTTGAGCACTACATCGAGTGGATACGTGCGCTATATAAATTGCATCTATGATTATTATTACTACTGTATGTTTCTTACACTGTTTCAGGTAAAGTGATATTTCATTATTTGAATTTAGGTGGGAGCAACATCCAAAGTGGCAATTTTCTTGCAGTTTAAGTGAAATAAAAAAAAGGAAAACTTAGACGAACATATTCATGACGCACACATTTGCATTATTTGCAAATAATTTCTATACAAACAGAGGCGCTATGTATAATTTCAATTTTTACAATGTACTTAAATGGGGAACAAATTTGCAAATAAAATTATTTGGTAGATGGCATTTTATAGCGGCTTTTGGCTACCAATACACTCTTTTCATAACTACACTGAAGTTGAAAATTTAGGGTCAGTCAGATACGAGTATTTAATTCAGATTGGGTTACGTTTCTAGGTAATTTTGACTGAATTCATTCGAAATTTTGCTCTTTCGTTGTATCAACGCCGCTTTTTTCTTTCATCTCATTTGTGTAGCATTAACATACAACAATATACATACACCGAGTGAACAAATAGCATAGCGGTCGTATATCCCGAATGAGATTTAAGTAATTACCTTTATATTTCACCCTATATTTCCTGTAATTCATCCTCATAGCATTACGTTACGTTATCATACCAGCAAATGACACATCGTTGATTTTTTTTTTTATATTTTCACATGTCAATTATCGTCGAGTAGCAGATATCATCCATACATCATATCAAACGCCAAAGTGAGATAATAGTAGATCATGACTACCAACTGTTTTAATGTTCTTGTTTAATGTTCTTGTTCTTGTTTTCGTGCTTTTAGGTAAAGTGAATAAAACTTCCGATCAGGATGTATGAAATGTAAATTCTACAGCGATAAACATTTGAAACGCTGAATAAAATATCCTTAAAAGATGCAGAAAACATTTAAACAAATTGTATACCAGTAAGTGAATTAGATATTTGCGAACACTGGGTTTCCAACATTTTGGTAACCAAGTTATATATCTGGTGAAGCTGTTTTAATCAACCGGCGGGGTTACTAATGTATGCAAATTCCATGCGTTCTCTACAATAATTATACAAATGTTGTTCTTAACAACCAAAAGTTTAACCGAGGCTATAGCCCAATGCTTGCTCGATGCTTACCCGACATAGCAGAGAAACAAGTAACACATGCAAACTTTATTCCAAGCATCCTAGTTCAATCGTTACACGTTTTCTACGTAAATTTTACACTATTTTTAAAACATAATTATACATTTCGAGCACTCAATTTCGCGCAGAATGCAAATGACACGCACGTCATTTTCCGAAATTGAATGGTAGACTCTTTAAATCGGTTGAGAGCAAGATGAAATTGTCTCGGAAACATACACGAGTATATTTACGAATACAACAATTAAATGCGTTCTTTGGCAAGAAAAAAAAATCTGCGTTAAATTTATTCATATATATATATATATATATTGGTAAACCTGTATTGTGCTTCATTCTCACCTTCCGACTCCTATACCACATCATTTATGCAGTTACAAAAAAAATGAATTTCTCTCCTGTGAAATATCAATATGGCTGGCAGCGGTTTTGGAATATCTATTCTACAATATATAAATATTTTCCCTTTAATATTTACTCGATGCTAAAGACCGGTGCTTGAACTTCGATGCGATTAGTATACAACGCTTAAAGGGTTAAGGATGAGATAAAATATGGGTGAGTGATATTTGGTGACTTACCGACAGCCAAAAGAGGATGGAGACAGCGTGTGGAACCATGACTGCCATCTTCGATTACCCAAATCGCGATGCAGGTGGGTGGCTCCAAATAATGTGCCTCTGTCTAAAATTTCCAAGCTTTGTTGATGTTATTGTCGCAACGGCCGAGTAAAATTTCTTGTCTCCCGTAGAAACGGCGTAACCTTCCTCTCCAAAAAAAAATCAACGCGATGCACTCCCGTATAGTCCAAAAAAGAGATCTCTAAATGTATGTCGTTTTTTGTTTGTGATTCCCCTTTGCGATTCTCTACACGGGTACCGTGTAACCTCTCCCAAGTGCACCTTGAGACGAGCAAATTTAGTTCGAATAAAGCAAGCCGCGACGTGATGTATCTATTCAATATCGCAGCGAGATTGCAGATTTAAGGATTCGGGGTGCAGCATCTTTTTTTCACCGACCCGCAGCTCCTGCTTCTATGACGATTGGGTTAACCCGTAACAAATTGTCTGTAACATTTACCAAAGCAGCGGGATGTGAAGGAGATGATATGCCTATCTTGGCGGGAAGCGGTCGAGATGGGGAGGAGGGCTTGGTATTAGCCGCGCGCGCCTCCGATCGTCTCGCTACCGTACCCTTGCTCCACAGATTCCATTAAATGAATCAACAGTGTAAATTATTTCAACTCACAGCATGTACTAGATTAAAGCTTACATGACACTAATAAGTCGCTAATAAGGTCCATTGAGATAAACCAGATCCACTGTGAAAATGATACCCATACGTCGTCTCCACACTTGGGTATTCTCAAACCTTTTTTCTTCAAACGCAACACCGCGACAAAATTGCATCCAATAGAACCGCTTAGAGTATTCTCCTCCTTGTTAGGTTAGCAAACAAATATCCTACGGTTATTTGCTAAAGGAGAATTATCTCTTAAGTGCAAGCAATAAAATGACTGAGGGATCTTCCAGCGGGACGAGTAAAACCATCCCTCTCTCTCACTCCAATAACCAACGGAGTCAACTGGTGATGCGGTGTCACCATAGAACGAATGCAATTATTCACCCAACATCTTTTTTTTTTTTGCTCCCGAGTTGAGCTGAGCGCCGAACGCTGCGATCTGACTGGTTGCTCGTTTCTTGCGTTGTCGTGATAAAATGGGATCACGTGACGAGTTGGCGCACGCGCCATTGTTTGGTTACCCGTGGATGCTCAGTGGTGTTCGTGAGGCATCTAGTGTTTGGATGAGCTTTAGTCTCTCTCATCTCAATCCCCATTTTGAACAACCCAATTTATTGATGAACCCTGTTGTTTGTTTTCATTCTTAATCATATATTCAACCATCGTGTATCCCCGGTTGGATGGAATGAGAATCGGCAGCGAAAACATAAGAGATTTCAAAAGCTTATTCACAAGCTTTATTCTTCTTCAGCCTTGGATTTGTCACCACATGTAATAATAATAATAATAGATGCAATTTATACAGCGCACGTATCCACTCTGTTGAGTGCTCAAGGCGCTTTACATTATTATTACCCTGGCTTTAGCCCGGCAGTCATTCACGGCGCACTTGGCGTTTCAAAGAGTAAATATTCCTGCCAGGTACCCATTCACCTCACCTGGGTTGAGTGCAGCACAATGTGGATGAATTTCTTGCTGAAGTAAATTGACGCCATGGGTAGGATTCGAACCTACGACCCTCTAGTTGAAAGGCGAGAATCTCGACCACTACACCACGGCGCCTCCACTCCACTCAAAATATCAGTGACATCATCTATTTTATATATCTATCTGTCTGTCTATCTATAGCCATTTATCTTTTCATCTATCTATCCAGCCATCTAGCTATCCATATATCTATATATCTATCTATTTATCTAGATATATACCAATCTATTAATCTATTTATCTATTTATCTAATTATCTATTTATATATTCATCTATATATTTATTCATCTATTTATCTATATCTATCTATCAACCTATCTATCTATCACCTGGCCTATAGATCGATCTGCATATCTATCCATCCGTCCATATAATTATATATATATATCTATCTATTCATTAATATATATATTCATTTATATGTCTTAATATATACCTATCTATTTATCGATCGGTCTGACATTTTGAAATCTATGCATACACACATCTTTATATATCGCCGTCTGTACATTACTTTATCATGCGTCATTGCCAATCTTCTTTTCTGTCAGACCTTGTCTTATGTCTATACTTTTGATACATGACGATTGTCGTCGGTAATATCATTCTATTTTTTTATTAGTTCAAGATGTCTTTGAAAGAAAAGGCAGTCATGTTCAAGTCATATTGCATGCAGTACTTTGCAAGCAAGCTTTGTCGAATGCACAAAGTGTAAATATATAACACAAGATAATACCTGGCACAGAAAACAACTTTAATCCTATATAAACATATGACTACATGTCACCCATGCAGAGTTGGTCATATGAAACGAATACTATATGCATACGTACAACTCGTTGTTCTGCGACTAGGTCGGGGATCGAACCCATTACCTTCCTTCCGCGGTCCAGACGCTCTACAACTGAGCCACAAATGTCCGGTCAAGTCGAATGAGACAAACGACAAAAACGACACAAGTCTTAATAGGTTTTTTTCAGGATGTTCTGGCATATGAACACCAATCGGTGTTAAAACAACACTAACTGTTAGTGGGGTTCTTTGGCACGAGACAGTATTAACACAAATATCAAAATGACTTTTGCTGAAATTTAAGATGAGCGTTAAATTGTCATTCAATTGAAATTTAAGAGTGTATTTCGACAATGTCAGTTGCGACAATTTTGATGAGTTGCTAGGCAATCTTACGATCAATTACAAGTTGCAGATGATCGGCATGAGCTAATCAAAATAATTTGTTCAAGCACGTCTTGTAAAGGTCTCAGACAGAGCGCAGATAAATTAAATATGCGTATCAAGAGATTTTTTTCTTAAAGTAATGTAAAAATTGATTCATTAATTTAATGATCACGGGTGACACACGCAACATGAAAAATGGGCTCCCACGAGGCCCAACTAACAACGTAATTTGTAATGTATGCATATATGCATGGTGCAGGTGAACTTATTTACAGATACAAATACATTGGAAATCAACTCGATGTAATTTGCAGTTGTAAATTAATCGTAGTAATATTACGTATGGTTCAGGCGTGATGAGGCAGAGTAGAGCTGCACAGAGCAGAACAACGGTGAAGGCAAAGTGCGCCATCTTTAGGCGAATCCAGGGGGTCAATATACCACTATTTCTACTCCTCCGTGTTTTGTTACATGCACTCGGTTTTTAAACCATCTTTCATAATTATAAATGCTATCTTGCATCGACGCTAAAAAGAAATTAATTTGATTTTAATTGATACATTTATCCAAACACGGTTAAAAACCCGGTTTAGCACATGCTGTTTTTCAATGGGGCCGTGCAATTATCATCACCATTGCCAAGTGGACATGGTGGAGGCGCCGTGGTGTAGTGGTCATGACTCTCGTCTTTCAACCAGAGGGTCGTAGGTTCGAGTCCCACCCATGGCGTTAAATTACTTCAGCAAGAAATTCATCCACATTGTGCTGCACTCAACCCAGGTGAGGTGAATGGGTACCTGGTAGGATTATTTATTCCTTGAAACGCCAAGTGCTCTAATGAAGTGGCTGCCGGGCTAAAAGCCAGGGTAATAATGCTGCAATTGTAGAGCGCTTTAGAATATAGAATTAGAATATAAAAGCTGTTCATTATTATTATTATTAATATTATTATTAATTTACTTTTGTTTCTTTTCCTACTACTACTACTACTACTACTACTACTACTTCTTCTTCTTCTTCTTCTTCTTCTTCTTCTTCTTCTTCTTCTTCTTCTTCTTCTTCTTCTTCTTCATTTTCTTTTTTCTTTTTCTTCTTCTTCTTCATCTTATAATCATTGTTAGTATTATTCATCATCATCAGAATCACCATCATCATATTGGACCTGACTCAAGCCTTTAAACCATATGATCACGTTTAAAGTTAATTTGCGTCAGAAGGATATTTAGCCAAATTGTGGTTGACTCAACACAGGTGAGGTGCATGGGTACCTGACAGGAATATTGTCTTCATATTGAAATACCTTGTTGCAGTCACACCGAAGCGACGACTAAAGCACCTTAATAACAAAAATTCACATACGATAGCAACACTTTGCATTGTGGTAACGTGTGCTCTACAAACTACATGTATTATCGTTAGATTATTATCATCATTATCATCATCATAATCATCACTATCATATTTGCCATTTTCTTCGGTTTTTTTTCTTCTTCATTTTTTTTCATATTTACTCTTTCTTTATTCCATTCCTTGGTCTTTTCCATCTTGGCACTCACCATTGGACGCTGATTCCTTCGTTTTGTTAACATCTACCTAGCGTTAATGACGTTTAGCAAACGCAGAAATAAGGAGCGAAAACGCATGTCCGACGTTGAAACCGTTCATTTAACGCTAGATTTACGCAAGCGTCATCGTCAGCTTTTATAGCGCCGTCCTCCAAATTTCTATGTTTACGGAACGTCATGAACACTTGACAGGCTGGAAGGTGTGAGTCTGCCTAAAAACATTGTACAAACTATGATTTTCCAATCAACAATAATAATCAACCTGTCTGACTTATGTTATTACGTTCCGATTGATAAAACACAACAAAGAAGGCAACAAAAGAACGAAGTTGTGCAGGCCTAGACAAAGGTTTCGATATAAAAACAAATAATGATATAATCCTATACCACGGACAATTAATTGCTGTACAGTGTGCCTGTGTAGGTCATAATTTGACTTTTATCTCTCTTTAGCACTAAACGCTGAATTTTAATTTTAATATTTTAAAATACCATCAGTCAGTTAGGAAGCATTCAGGATCGGGTAGTTGAGAACTTTTGAACGAAAACAATTTTTAAACAATGGCTTTAAATAAAGTTTCCTTCACAATTAGTTTTGTATTATTTTTCCACTTTCGTTTAAAAGTAAATATTCGTCATACAGACATTAAATTCCACAGTGTCAACAACTTTTATAATCTAATCAAAACAAACCAAATAAACACTGCAGTTCTATCAAAATGCAAATTCGTTTTCCATTTAGTAAGACTAAAGGATTAAGTAAACTTGCAAAGTCATCTTCCCTAAATCCCCAGAATATGTCGTCTTTGCGTTTGATGGTAATAGGTCTAAACGTTATTTCTTAAATTTTTGTCACATGTGGCGACTTAAAAAGTTATCACACCTCGCTATTTTAGAGATTAAATTAGTACTGATATTGGATTATATTCTATTCCTTATCATTCTAAATCTAATAGTTTCTAGTAATTGGAATCATTATTAGATGCTTTTAGAGTTACCTTGGAGGAAAATAGGATTTTTTTTTTCCAAAAGATGTTTTGACTTAAAACGTGAATTACTTTGAAAGCTAGATGTAAAGGTAAATGAACTATAAATAGTATGAATGTACGATGAAGAAACAGGGAAATTCCGAACATTTCTAGTTTAGCACATTCATACTTATACCGATAATTACCTGAATAAGAAAAAAACCGTTGGACAGGTAAAGAGTCGGTGTCCATTATCGGACAAAGAAACGCCAGAGGTCTCTAACATCTCATTATACTGAGTTTCCACTGTATTTAGCTGGAGGAATTTTCCGTCAAAATACGAATCCTCAGTTTATCCGGCTAACACCCGCCAAGGCTTATAACACTAACATTATCCGGGTGTCAACCTGCTATTATCCGGATGTAAATGGAATATTATACATGGGTCTGTAACATAAAAGAGATACGATTAATTACAACTTAATCATATCTTTATGATAAATGTTGTGCCATATATACGATTAATATTTATCGTAAGTTTGATTGCATATTTTATATGTTACTGGCCTCAGACTTGTTTCGACGAATAAAAGCGACACTCGGTACATTATGTACAGGCGTGTCGGCTAACGATGATGATTATTATCAATTTTCCGATAATTGCACTAATGGGTCGCTGACAGAATACCAATACAGCTCCCTTTCTATAGCAACGCACCCTTGATAGAGGTCGCCACTGGTATATCCAAGGGCTGACTTGAAACTTGAATTCGGATAGAGAGATTCCATATTGAAAATTTCCCTTAAACATACAAAATACTATTTATCATTTTGCCATCATGTTTGCCATATCATAATATAATTAAAGACCTTTCGTAAATTCATTTTAAGCAATGAGGTAGGTGAATATCATTATACAGTTATCAGGGCCCTATTGCATAAAAAAAACTCTTATACACTCAGGGCCCCTGGAAGAACAGCTTACAGCTGAAAGTGGCTACCCTGGGTAAATAAGAGGTATCAAAATTAATATTATTTTGTATTATCATTATTGTTATTATTATCATTTAAACGCAAGTACGCAATACGCATTCCTGATTAGTTGAAAATGTAGTTGAGTTTAGATAAAGATATGTCGTAGGAATATATTGCTTTTCCAATTGAGAGATTAATGATCGGATGCAATATGTATGTAATTATTTTTTAGTGTTCGAAATATAAGGACAGCTGGTTGACATAGTGTGTGAAATAATTGATTGCTGTACAGGGTGGCTAATTGATTAAAACTTGAAAAGGCAATCATTCAAATCTGTATACTGCCCTCTATAGTATCATTCGGCTGAATGCGTGTTATGTTTGATCCAATTGAGCAAAGGTGTTTTTTTTTTTGTTCATTTAAAGGAGAATCACAAAGACATTATCAAGACTGAAACGTGCGGGATTGACGAATAAAATGCGAACGGAGTGCAAAAAGTGATTGGTATTGTGAGGTCAAAAAAGGGAAAACATTTCGAGCAAGAATGAAAACAAAATTGGACGAACCAAACAACTTCCACTGAAGCCTTCGAAAGGGTTATATGCACACAAAAGAAAGTATTTCCCCGATTTATACGGTGTATTCCTGTTTAACATTACTCAGCAGAATAAGAGGAAGGAATTTCCTTATGTGTACATAATAAAGCTATGTATCCACAACACACTGCTTGAAATGATTCAGTAAATAGACATGTCCAATGAATGCAATGTTACAATAACAACCTGACTCCTTGAGTGTGGCAATTATTTTCTCAGATATAAAAGGCATAAGAAACAAAGGAAAGAATGAGCGAGCGTACAATTAGATTTACGACAACAATGCACTTGCACCTTACTTACAATAGCGTTTGCCGTCATAGTATTTTGGATAGCTTTAGAGGACAAAAAAGTAAATACATAAAATAATTCAAAGCATGTAGAGGAAGACAGTTTGCCCTCTAAATTATGCTGAGTGGTTCCTTCTGCAAGTGTACTCTCCTTGACGTCATGAAGTAAATAACACGAAATAACTAGAAATAACTCGAAATAACTCGAAGGATTCCGAAACCGAAATACAAAAAAACAAGCGCTAAAATCAGGTTTTTGTTTTACATGATCGAATTTGATATAAAACAGTTCTTTCAAGATTTTATCCACATAATCACCTTTTCGTACATGTAAAATATGTTGTATTCGTGATTTCCCTCGTGGTTCTTCTTTAAAACAATGTTCAACTGCCAGATCCCAGATGGTATCTGAATGTTCGATAATGTATGTAAACGAAGCCGGGAGCTTATCACACTTCAAAATAAATATCCAGTGCACTAAAACAATGAAAACAGTAGAATGCCGTCTTTGTCTTTTAATGTCATTTAACGGTGTAAGCTCATCCTCTTGATGTGTTGGGTGTAATATGCCTTTTAGTATGTTCTCTATTATTTCAATGTCAAATGAAACATCTTTGAAATTATCTTTGAGTAAATATTACACCCAACATATTAAGAGGATGTTACTGTCATCATTCATTAATGTATATACATTTTCGATGTAATAGCTAAGCCCAGTTATTGAGGTCTGTCGACAAAAACAGATCATTCAAGGTGAAGTCCCCTTCAAACATACGAACCTCTAGTTGATATACGAGAGTCAGAGTCTCTACACCACGACGCCTCCATAAATTAATTGAATTTCATCCAACATGAAAATGTTTGTAAACATTGCGATTTCCTGGTAAAAAGCTTGGTTGCCCGACTGGGCAACTGGTGAAAACAATTATTGTAGCACCCTGCATTATAAATAAACATAACACAATTACCCCAAACTTTTTACTTTATATTCGGCACAGTTACATATCACCTCCTTGACGTCATAAACAAAAATTAGTCGGGGATATATAATTCATTTATATATAGTTATGATTTCCATGTAAGTAAGCCTATGTCATGCATATAAATTAGTTTGATTATACATATGTCGGCATATATTTGATAACCTTTTGGTCGGTAATCTTTGTGCGGGTTTTGATATTTTCCAGATGAACTCGATGAAACAATGGATAGATTGATGATTACGTGTAAACTTGAAAAATACTTTGAATCACAACACCCCCTATTAACTGAAGTCTGAATTCAACGGCAAAGCCGCTGTTCATTTAGGTGAATTATCACACGAATATGCCAGGTGTGACATATTTATACTTATTTATAACTATTCAGTGTAGTTTTGAGAGTTTTTGCCATAATTATTCCAGTTACATCCTCCAGATATCGCTTCGTCGATGCAGGCTATATCCATAGATTTGCCGTATAATCCGACGTGCCCACGTCACGACAGCGCGTTATTGTGATATCATCATAACCGTGCTTTATGGCCGAGTCACACCTTTGCGTTTTGAACATGCGTCGGCACAATTATCTTCTTTTTTTTAAATTAGAAACCACACAATATAAACTATTTCCGCAAAATTAAGTCGAACAATGCTCAATGGTCCTTTGTAATGCTATTGAAATCGGAACAGGTTTGTGATTGTTGTTTTCGCACAGTTCAATACGCGACGTACGGATCTATACATTGTACTTTAACGCACTTTCTTTTATGGAAATATTATATATCATAGACAAATTAATAATATTTATAACGAAATAAACGCTTCCCGGGCGCATGGAATACGCAATGGACTGAAATTCGGATTGCACTGAAAAAGCGCACGCCGAACGTCATTCCATCGTATGACCCCCATATTATTATGTGCGTCCAAGGAGCGTTTTTAATATGCAAAAACGTTTGGCCGACTCAAGCTCAAAAAGCAAAGGTGTGAGTCGGCCTATACAGGTTAAAATAATTGTGACAGAATACGAAAGTGTGGGGGTTTTGCCGTGGGCGCGAAACCTCGATAAAAAAAAACTTTGGAGAAAATTATTCTGAGGAATAATGGAATATTATTAAAAATATTATCTCCTACCTGTGTGATATCATGCATTATGGGGTGACGGAATTTATGTCAGATATAACTAAGAATTTGATAAAGGTCAATAGAGTTTTAGTGGAAACAAATCATTTTAGCCCGATATGTGCCTTCAAAACTAAATAAGATGAAATATAGTATCATGAATAAATGGCAAAACATATTGAGTAACAAAGAAATAGGTTTCGGTAAAGCTGTTACCTGAAATAATATATATCAATGATTTAATGTCTCGTGGACCACGACTGTTAACAATTGTTTTCCTTTTGATAAAAAAATACCTTCTCATGCATAAGAATTGGATGAAAGTTTCAAAATTTGATATTTGTGTAACCTTTTTTTCTATCAATCTGTCGTAAACTCACGATGCTAAGTTTCCGAATAACGACACAAAGTTTTTGACGCCGGTCTCAAAGTTCGCGTCCCCGACCCATGATAGTTCAGTTTAGGACTCTGCGGCCTAATGTCACCTGCCTCCGCATATCTACCGTAGACCTGAACATGCATTCCTTACACAGAACACTCAACCCCGCAGTATCTGCAATAACTGAAGAATTGCAACTCCCACAGATGATGTCAGGCAACAGAATACTCAACTTGACGACCTGGCCCAGGATATAATAATAATAATAATAATAATGATAATAATAATAATAACAATAATAATAATAATAATAATGATAATAATAATGATAATGATGATAATAATAATGATGATAATAATAAATACATTTTATTTACCCGGAGTAACCACTTTCACCTATAAGCTGTTCTTCCAGCGGGCCCTGCATAGCATGGAGATATCATTACCCTTGTCCATTCTTAAATGCCGAGCGCCTGGCAAGCTAGAAGGCAGATGGTCCCATTTCATAACTCTTTGGTATGACTCGGCCGGAGATCGAACCCATGACCTTACGTGCATGGGAAACACGCTCTACCACTGAGACGCGCGTACCCGGTTATGAAATTTGTGAACCAGGCAGCGAATCTTAAGTGGCCTTTGGAGCAAACGTTGTGTCCGGGATCCCAAATATATAATAAAAAAAATCTAAATGCTTTACAGATACTTCCCTAAAATTGCAACTACATATACTGAGATAGAATTGTCATTCTTGCCACACCCTCGCTATTTCAATAATGCTTTAATAAGCCTTGGTCACATAGGACCCCGGAAGCATCATGATTCACCCCGACTCTTTGTTAATTCACAGTTAACTGCCTCAGAACAACGAGTCGGGGTGAATCGTGTTGCTTCCGGGGTCCTATGTGACCGGGGCATTAGTAATTCTTGAAATATGACTGAGAAATTCGACAGTTGTCAGATTATGTTCATAGGCTCATGGCCTAAGGTCTCATTAGCCTCACATGTCTTTTGTCGAGAGTGTACATTATAGGTCTAATTTGTGTCCATTTGGGAGCGTTGATGAAGTTAACTTTCCTCTAATATTTTAATCTAATGATCTCATAACACGCATCGATTCCCACAAGAAACATGAAAATATAATATTTTGAAACATGCAACAAACCTGGAAGTCCATCAAATGTAATAGTAATCAAATTTGTCTATAATTCTGCGTTTGTCCGGGTTCAGAGTATATCGTTATTTGTTCGGCCCTGTCATGAGGGGCGTGAAATATTGGCAAAAAGAATTGTTCGTTTCTTTAAAGTTGATTTTTTTTTTCATGCGAGTGTGGCTTTTTTAGAGTCAGAAAACAAAACTTAGTGGCAATAAGTTGATAAAACCCTTCACATCCGGCTTTTTTTTCTTCATATGCCTCATACTAACTGGTAAAAGTAAGGAAGCATATTATGAAATGCTTCATTTCTTTACTTTTACGGTTTTACGCCCACGTCCTGGTGACGATATTAGAGGGCTTTTTGCTGGCGCATATATAACCGTATTTCCACTCTGATAATAATGATACCTAATTAAATCCAAAAGACATGGTTCTTACAGAAATTACGAATGTTCAAGTTCCCAGTTAGAGGTTTTGGGGTTTATTAAGATGTGGATTGTTAGTTGAGATGTTCTTATGACTGGATAACTCCGTAACTATGCTTCGGATTTGACAATAATTGAATTATGAACAATATACGGGCGACATAATTCGAGTTATATATCCAGAGTGGTATTGCGTACGCAATCCTTAATCAACTTGAAAAGTCTGATGAAAATGTTCATATTCAAGGGTAATTCACACGCAGTGTTATTCTAAAGTTGAAAAAAGGAGAAAGAAAAAGGAGAAAAGGGAGAAGAAGGTCCCCATATTGTGTAGATATAGAGTTTGGCGATGCAAAGAAAAATGTAACGATGCATATGTTCTTCTTGTGTAATATGTTTCTGAAATGTTTGCCATACGTTTTAAACTGTGACTAAAATGCCAAGTTGGTCAATTCATACATCTCTTTAAAAGCAGAAGCACGTGGAAGCGCCGTGGTGTAGTGGTTCTGACTCTCGTCTTTCATGGGGAGGTCCGCGGTTCGAGTTTCACCCACTGCGTTAATTACCATCAGCAAGAAATTCGTCCACATTGTGCTGCACTCAACCCAGGTGAACAGGGGTACCTGGCAGGAACTTATTCCTTGGAATGCTTGAGCGCCTAACTGGCTTGCTCAGCAGTTAAAGCCAGGGTAATAATATGGTAGCTAGTATTAAGCACAGGAGAGTATATGCATATAGTGATTGCGCTATATAAATGGACCTATAATTATCATTATTAATATTGTAAGCCTGTAAACCCTATTAAGTTAAACTTGGATAGTTACGACAGATAAGCTTATACAGAACGAGGAAATTATCCTGCCACACTATTTTTGAAAGAGTTCCAATATTATGGAACCAGTTGTCATGTTTTGTTCTTATCAAGGAAAATGGGTTGAATTATTCCGAAATGAAAGGCCTCAGCGTTGATCAATATTTTTCTCAATTAACTTATAGGACATTCAATTCTGGGGTAAATTTTTCCTTTCCCAGATCAATGAAAATAAAGGATAACAGGGTGCATATATCCTCATATTACCCCTTAAATATAATACATCCACCATAAATCTGCATATCTGCACACTGAAGGGCTCTGCTGTCATTGGCCGTTGTACCAGCGGCTGCACGCCTGAGCCTGAGGATGCAAAACTGCAAGCTAAGTTCTTAACATTGAGCATATTTCGTCGATGAGTGTAGATATCTTTCGCAAAAGAGCCTGGATTATTAATTTCATTTTTATTCAAACACTTTTACAGGATGACAAGATCAATTAAAAACTGTTTTACATCATGGTCCTGATATTAAAAACATACACATTGAAAAGCAAGAACAATACAACACACATGGTAGCAAAAATACATCAAGATAATGTTAAAAATGTTATTCGTGAATGAGCTAAAATATAAATAAACGTTAAATGAAGAATATTTCTTAAAGTAAGAGAAAAATAAAGTTACTACAATGTAAATATCATAAATATTAAATAAACAAGTGTAAAATGAACAATTTATGTGCACTAAGATATAGATACTTCATACAGAAATTAATCAATGTACCTCAATACATTGTGTAAAAGGAAGTTAATTATGTGTTAGAGTTAGACACATAACTTTAAAATATAGCAGTTATAAGACCCCTCACAAACCAGAATAGATCTTAGAATATCTTAAAGTATTGTTGAAGGTGCTGCTTTTTATCATTGAATTTAAACGCATTTATTAAATTGGAATTTTGGGGATCATAATGTAGTTTGTTCCATACTTTTCCACCAGCATATATAAATGATTGCTGAAAGATTCAAAATTTGGTTTTAGCAAGGCTGCATTTAGAGAGTCTGCATATCTCGTTACATAATGTTGGGTGTGTTTTTAATGACGGTACACTTGTCCCGACGTGGAATTTTTTTAAAGAATCGTTTATAAATCATGAAATTTCTGAGACTAATTATATTTGACGGTCCTCTAAACGAATACGGCAAGCAATGATATTTATAGCCAAAAGCTATTGTTATCTAAGCGTGATTTAAGAGTTTGCGTCATCACCCAGTCTTATTTACTTCCCTACGGCTCGAGCGCATATTTCAGTTCATTGCCAAAGTCTGACCCGCCTTCAGACTCTTCGTAAACCCAGAGATGCGGAAGAAAGACACTTGACCGACGTTAAAGGCGTTTGTCTAGCGCTTGACAAACTTACGCGTTAGCGTCAGTTAAGCGTACTTACTTCGTACTTTTGCATACACGAAGCAGACATTGGCTAAAAACGCAAAGGTGTAAGTCATTCCTAACTAAGTCTAATTACAATTCCCTGGTTTAAAAAATGCAACCTATGCACAGGAAGGCGTGGGGAAGATGCTTGGCTGACTTTGAATCCGTTCAAATTGTCATTGATGTACGCATAAACTCGCATAACCAAGCGGGCTTTCTGTATAAATAGATTGAGTATAGGTATACGTTGGTTCTTTGAACGAGGATCATTAATCCATTCAGCACATTCATGCAATATCAAACGGTTTAACGAATAGTTTCTACTTTAAATTTACAAAACATTTACGAATGGACTATTAGACACTCCGACCAACGGAAAAAAGAAACAAACAAACAAACACGAGAAAAAAAAACCTTCATGTTAAAGGAGAATGAGCCCTAGAGGATAATATACACCTAGTAGTAAGGTATCTAAATATCTATACCAATTGGACTGGATCAAGCTCTACAATGAATTAAGAAAAGCGTTAATTTCCCGATATTTCTTCAAATTCTTCAAAATTGTTATTAATATATGATTTATGTAGAGTAGCCCACACCTTACAAGCAAAGCTTTTTAGTGGGTCTCTCCGTTTCCGCAAAATATAATTTTCTTCTATTCTCGTTTACCTTTATGACTAAGATATTACATTTAAGTATGATTTTGCAAATTTGTTACTTTGGAAAAGTTATGCGTATTAACCTTAAATTGTATATTTTATCACACTGTATTGATTTGTATTTTGTTTGAAACGAAATGAATAAATAAATGAAATGAAATAAATATTTTAGAACAGGATGTCGTCTGCTATCACATTACAAGGGGGCTGCCATTTTGTTCAGAACAGATATTTCGACATGATCCATTGATATCGTTCTCAATGACAAGGGAAATTTTCATGAACCTTAAAATAGTTCAATCTTTGGCGAATAAAATACGTTATATTGAAAATAAAATGCGTGATATGTTTCCAATATTTTAGTAAGCCTTGTGATAAATAATTCAGTTTTCAAATCATCTGTATATACTAAAGAAATTTACTTTTAGTGGGCTTGCATTGCATAACAGAATTTTCTTTATTCAGCAAGCCTTCCAGGTATTGTATTCTATTGTTTGAATACATGTGAAAGCGTAGCGTTTTGCCAGTGCCCCTATATTACACGAATGTATGACTATAAAAGGCCAACCTGTACTGCAGATTCTTATTTTTGTTCTGGTCTTCATCTGGTTGTATAACGCTATAAAAAGTCTTATACAATGGTTTAAATAGCCAACCGATAAAACAGAATCTTTTCTTTCTTTGTTTTGTTATGAATAAGCTTCATGTCATTCACCATATCCTACGTCATTACTCCATGTTATACATCATGTATGACAAGAAAAAAGAATTTCAATGCACAAAAATATTTTTTTAAAGGAACATTGGACCAGTGTTAAATGATAAAATATATATCCACATATATATCATATTTTTTCTCAAATGTTGAATTCTTTTATAACCTATCAAGAAAGTTTTGATTAGGGAACAATATTTTCTCGTACCAAAAAGAAAATGGCAGCGGCCCCCAGCAAATGTTAGCAGACGATAAGATGACTCCAAAAAATGAGATTTAACTCTTAATTCGATACTTATATATTGAATTGCATATTCCAATCATTAGATTCCTATTATATCATTTGAAATAAGCAGATTTTTTTTAGTGTAGTTCCCCTTTAACGAAACTTCGGATGTCCTACTGTCCTTCAGTCAGTGAGGGTGATTGCATACTAAGTCGCATGACCGTCTGGCTTAGAATGGAGCGATCCTTCAAATTTCGTTTTCAAGCCCCACCTCTACCATGCCTTTTTTTAATAATAGGTGAAATATTCCTTTCAATCTTAAAGTTCCGATATTGTACCTTTAAGAATACATTTTAAACATTGCTGTCAGTGCTGCATAAGGTTTGTGCAGACCTATTGCGGAAGAATTCATCCTTCATTATTCATCAACGATGATTAAAGTCAAGGCAAATAGTGAAATAATTTGTACATGATATCCCCTGCATTCTCTTATGAACTCAAATAAAATAAAAACGAAAGACAATAAGACTTGTGAATGGCTAAAACGAATACTTAATCGAACTGATCATAGGTGATGATGCCAGAAATTTGCGATCTGTTGCAAATGAATTAAAAATCAGTCGTAGATCTGAAAAGTGCATGTTTATTTCAAAATGGCTCACATGAAATAATGCAAAACTTGCAAGTGGTAGAAATTTTCGAGCATCATCTCTAAAATGAAAAAAAAAAGATATTCTGAACTTGCCGACTACCGGTATTAAACGCCTTAAAAGTAACAAAAAATAATGATTGAATATTGTTTGAGTCTTTATTTTAAGGTGATCAGACTCAGGCCCGTTGCCAGGGTGTGCGTCTGCCCCCCCCCCCTCCTTCTCTCTCTCTCTCGCTATCTCTCTCTCTCTCTTTCTCTCTCTCTCTCTCTCTCTCTCTCTCTCTCTCTTTCTCACTAGCAGAACTAGTCCACTTCACAACGCGCTTTTTAGAAGTAAAAAAATAATATTTATATTGCCATTAGTTAAATTTTGTTTTTATTTCTATTTCTTATTTTCTGAGCCAATCAGCTTGGGTCCGCGACAGCCACCTTAATTTTGCTTCCCCTAAACAGATCCAGATGTTAATGATATGCAGCGCTAATGTTCGTAAAATACATCCGTATATCTGTATTTAGTGATTTTTTTTCCTTTATGTTTAGTTATAAATGCTGTTGTCCATGTATTTTTTAACGTGAACAGCACCCCTTCGAAAACCTGCCGCCGGCTGAACAGGGCAATTCCAACCCGCAAGAGGTGAATAAGTGAATGAATAAATAGATATTGAATAAATAAATACAAGTTAATGATCATAAAAATGTCTATATATCAAACAGCTTGATGAGACCAGAAAAGAATGAGAAACATCTCGCGAGGAGGTTGGGTTGGTTGGTTTTGATTAAAGATGGCGCTTTCCAATCTTATGAGATTATTTACGCCAGTCATTGGGGTATTTCGGCTCAGGCTTGATCGCCCGAAAACAATTATTGCAGAGGATATGTATTATGCGAAATAACGTATTAATATCCCACCACCAATGTTAGGAAAAAAATAATCTTGTTCAAGATGGCGCTATAACGATTTGTATTTCTAAGAAGGTTGACCGATTTGATGATCTGGACGGCTTCACACGAAACTGTCATATTTTCCCCCCGTATCCATCTAGAATGACCATTGTTTAGTACTGAACTAATCATTTATTTATTCATTAACGTACTTTTTTTTAAATGTATTGATTCATTAGTTTATTTGTTAATTTTGTTTGTCTACTATGATTCATGTATGCATTTACTTATCTGGCGAATTAGTTTGTTAAATTTGTATCCATCTATTTCAGATTTTTTTTAAAACCTGGGAGGTGTGATCACCAAGATAAGAAAGACTTCACGAACGACTTTACGCACGACTGGTACCACTACAATTTTCTTTACAGGCAACAACAGCTATTTTTTGTGTATTTTCTATTTTCGGTTGGACCAGTTGGAGCTTGTTCCTTATAATTTTGTTCATGTTTTTGCTTATCTGCTGCACAGCTTTTTCACTCGAAATGCCTCCATACTCTGATAAATCTGAATGAACAGGCTAAATATCTCGAAATTTCAATCTAATTGCAACACCGGCTTCTTCGGTCAATGAACACTCTTCGTTGATGAGTATACCGCCATCTCAGTCAAGAATTGCTCAATGACTTGACGCAATGTTCCCGGAACACCGGTAGGTGGCGTAGCAAGTCTAGCACTTTCACGGAACGCTTTCAACTTCTAATGGAATTAGAAAAACAGGTAATGACATAAAATGCAGCAAATACGTATGTTGTAGCCCAAATTGTGACATTTTATCGCATGTAACGCCTTTGAATAATTCAAAGAACGCATGCTAACGCTGAAAAACATGCGAAACAATGTGAGCTGAAAAGTGAATTTGATGGTTTTGTTCAAATTACCTGTGACGTAGAGGGTAACGTCATCTTCGGCAAGTCTTCGACCGGCCATGCTTGCAGCTCGCTCGTCTCACACGTCATCTTCGGCATACCTCTTCGGTCACGCTCGTAGCTCGCTCGGGAAATTCAACTAGCCGTGACTGCCAGCGCCAAAGAATGAATCTAATATTATACAGCGGTCTAAAGTCATGTGAATTTTATATATTTTAGGGAAATTCGTCAATAGCGACTGACAAAAATTGTGCATGCTTGAGCTGTTGTGGGTGAGTGAATGAAGACTTGCTGACGTTATCGATGACTGGCTGCTTGAGTAAATAGCAGCAAGTCAACGACATCGTCACAAAAAAACAAAACTTAAGAGCATGTATAGTAACTGATATATTTTATTATTCATAAGATATCCACAAATAAAGGAATTTTAACATGTTCATAACCAAATCCCCCACCCCTATGTGTAACACGATTTCTCCACCTAACAAACGGTATTTAAGGTAGCTTATCTATTACTAGTTCCGAAATACACTGGATATTCTTGACAGAACAACTATTACTCAGTACAAAAATAAAAAGGTAGATATAACAGGCGGGTTTACTTATAGTGCAAAAAAGTATTCATTTTTTTGTACACAAAGGCTTTTCTTAAATACCCAAAAGCTTGCCCAGTACTTGGCCGTCATAGCAACAAGTAATATATGCAAACTGGATTCCAAGTATTGTACTTCGATCGTAACGAACCGGTCTAAGGAATACCATGTAACTACGGTCGTCGACAAGATACTGGCAGGCATTTGATTATCTATATATATTTTTTCTTTCACCCGAATTTAGATATATTATTGAACCTCCCTATATTGGCCCGTCGCGCAGAAGCGACTGGGTTGGCATTGAAATTACACAATGTCAATTCACCTTTTTCCAATATGAATGGAATGAACAAATCAATTAGGTGAATCCGAGCTATCCAACGGCAAATCCATTCCTCGTTCTTTGTCTATTCATTGTTTTTTATTTACTTGATTGTTTATTCATATATTCATTCAGCTATGTGATAATTAACCCCATTAGTCATTTAAGCGAACCCTTCGAACCCTTGATGTAAAATGAGTTAGAGCACCCTCTGTCGGCAATGCAGTCTGAGCCCACCCGTAAATAATCTAAAAAAATTGAAAAGCGCCATCTTTAATCAAAACCAACCAACCTAGCATCAAACCTTATTAACAAAATTGTGATTATTACTGTCGTATTCTGTTTGAAATCTAATGTGTAAAGGGTATTTTTCTCAATCCCATTTGTATTTAATTGATTAAACAAAACATTATTCTATACTCGACAGTTCGAATCAAAGCAGGTAATTCAGTTTGGCAGCAGAGTGGAATTAGCCTGTAGGTGTGACTTCCCCTATAAGGTTTGAGTTAAAAGCTAGGCTCATTGACATCTTTGCGTTTATAGCAAACGGCCATCAAACGTGCATGACTCTTCATGAAAGCAGAAACACATAAGGACGACGGCTAGCTGACGCTATAACGTGTTTGTGACGAGCACTAGAAGAGCGCCTTTAAGGTCGGGCAGGTGTCTTCGCCCTGTATTTCTACGTTCAAGGAGCGTCATTAGGGACCTTTAGCATGTACAAGACGGTATGGCTGATCATAACGTTAGCTCTAAGGTCCGTTCCAGAAGGGTGCACCAACACAACACTACTTCTTGAATGGACCTTAGAGCTAACGTTGTGATCGGCACTACCGTCTTGTACATGCTAAAGGTCCCTAATAACGATGAGTTAACGTTAACTGTAAACGAAAAGGTGTGCGTCAGCCTTAAAAAATAGGATCTCATTAATGTTTAATATTCACAAGTGAATGGAATAGGCGGGTTTACTAATAGATGCAAATTTTATGCATAGCTCTAACACAAAGGTTGTTCTTGACAAGCAGAAAGCTTGCCCGAGGCTTGCCCGACATAGCAACAAGTAATGTATGCAAACTAGATGCTAAGTGTTGTAGTCTTATTGTTATCAACCGGTCAATGGAATACCACGTAACTACGTTAAACGCACATAAATTTGAATAAATAAGTAAACCCGCATATTGATCACCATTGATGAAAGTTAATTTATTGCCCAAGTCACATACTGATAGGGCCCCGGAAGCAACACTATTCAACGCGACTCTTTGTTCGGAGGCAGTTAACTGTTCACTGAATTAATAGTCTTATTCAGTCTACCGGCAGTGCTTTTTGATAACAATGGATAATGAGCATGATTGCTCCATTTTATCTCGGCCCTCTACAGCTCACATGTAGTATCAGTCACCACCTCGTCAAACGCAATATTTTCCTGTTATTTGACATACACCTATGAAATGAATCTATAATCGGCGAATGCGCACTTTCATCAGAAGAATGCATTGGTGAATTGTTCTCTGATAATTTTCCTGTCGACTGATAAAAAAATTAGGTAATTTCTGTCTTCGTTAAGTGTATTTTAAAGCCATTAAGATTTATGAATTTTCGACCCTTTGGCAGTCGAATTTTTTAACATAAGATTTCTTTTCGTGATCCTGACCCGTGCAAAAACTGAATTTTATTTTTGTCTTCATATTTCAAAGGAGGATGACTGTGGAAGATAAACAATAAAGAAAAAAGTTAGAGTCGCGAGGGTTTAAAGTGATTTTGAAGGGTTGGAAGTATGACATTTTACCAGGAGTTCACCCGAAATTCCGTGTGTTTCGATGGTAAAACACTTATGGGTCTACCATAGGAGACGGCGCGCGCTCTCCACCGCCTCCTATGGTAGACCCATAAGAGTCTATGAAGCTAGTGCGTTCGCGATTGCTTGGAACCGGATGACGTCATCACCCGGGCGATACGATTTCTGTAGTCAAATCGCGGCATTAGCCAATCAGAGCGCCGATATCAAAATGAGGTGAGGCGATCTCTGACTTGTCGACAAAATTCCGTGATCCTGACCCGTGCATAATATGAAATTACAAATCTTCTTCACATATCGACACTCTATTAGTTGCAGGTATTTTTCGAATAAAAAATGGTGAGAGTCAAGTGAGAAATTAGGGGATTTATCGTCCCTGAATATTTTAGTTCGTTTCTGTTCTGAAGTGAATAATGTTATGCCATAAAGGATGAATTTATATCACTTTATCATAAAAAAAATCAAATCCAGAGAAAGATTGGACTTTCAACTGCTAGAAAATGTACATGTTACAAAGGTTTTATATATATGCGACGGAATAATAAGGGATCAAACACAAGGGTGCATTGCCTATTTAGCTATTCATGGTCGTCTGTTTCGTGAATACGTGCCCGTTAAATGGGTGCGAATTGGCGAGTGTTGCGGGTTGATTGTATTGAATCCTGTTGCTTCCTGGCTTCTTTATGACTGGGGCATATAGTAAAAATAATAAGTAACCGAGTAATGTGACCCAGTAAGAACGACAAGAACAAATCTCATAAATAGTTTGACAAAAAAAAATCAACGTGATTTTTTTTTTTTAATTTCACTACTCATTTCGATTTATCACGCATAGAAATGTGCACAAACTCATACGTTCATAAGTTATCTTAGCTGGTAACACACACGCACCTAAACATACTCACAAACACACTTACATACACTCACTTAAATACATATATAAAACCATATTTATTTTTTCTTTACAGTAATAGCAAATATATTATTTTTTCTGGCATAATGGAATGTGCTTACTCACAAAAAATTAGGGATCAGTTATAAATTGTACTTTTTTTTTCGGATGGTCACACTTTTTCGTATTGGAGTGAGAAACGTAATTCAATTACTGAAATCATTTATTTTCCAGATTTAAAATAGTATATTTGATGACAGTTAGAATAATGGTATATTCGTTATGTGAAGATATAGAAATCTTATTCAACATTATCTACACATCTAAGTGTAATCCATCCTTAAAGGGGAACCACCCCTGAAATTATCGTGCTCTCATTTAATGAAGATAAGTCGGATGAAAAAAAAACTATTAAAATTTGAGCAAAATCGGACAACCCGTTCAAAAGTTATGAATTTTCAAAGTCACAGAGTTTTGACGATCACTGCCGCTCATGTGGATCCGTGCGATCGGCAAATTCGACGGAATCTGTGACGTAATGTCGGATAACTCCTCATTCACTTTGTACATAGAATTTTAAAACATTGATTAATGTAAAATTTAGAGTAAGGTACGTTGCAACATGAATCTTCTCAAATTAATGCAGAATCGATAAAGAAATGCTTTAACCCCAACCAAAAATTTGAATTCGTGTTTAATTTTCCGAAAAATGGGAGAAAATATGAAATTTTGTATACAGAGTGAATGAGGAGTTGTCCGACATGACGTCACAGATTCCGCCGATTTTGCCGATCGCACAGATCCCCATCAGCGATAGGGATCGACATATCTCTGTCACTTGAAAATTCCTAACTTTTGAAAGGGGTGTCCGATTTTGCTCAAATTTTCACAGTTTGTCCATCTGATTTTCCTTCATTCAATGGGAGCACGACAATTACAGGGGTTGGTTTTCCTTTAATCTTTAATTCATTTTGACTAAATCTACTCATATGCGTAGTACGTCCAAAACTTAAGTTTTGCTCAATCATAAAGATTGTTTTGACTGGCACATATCAGTATGCGCATTAGTATTGTAACCAAATTTCAACATTAAAGATAACTTAGTTGTGAAATGATAATGATAATGACAATAATTGTGAAATAAGTGTGAAATTACAGCTAATGTATGCAAACATTATTAGCAGCCGTTTAGATTGATTTTAATCCAACACTGAACGATAATAGAATGTTTTTATTTTTTATACTGGGAATATGTTGCTAACAATTACTGGGCCCCATAACATAAAGGTTTGCGACTAATCGGTATTTGATTTAGCGATCAATTGCAGACTTTAGTACATGATTGGCCATAGACTAGCGATTGATATCGATTGATATCGATAGCAATCAATCATAAACCTTTATGTTACGGGGCCCTGGGGTAACTTTTGGGGTGTTACCCAATACAAACACAAACTCGGTAGGTATTTACTGTCATATATTTGGCAGTATGCATTATACGACCTTAACCGCTGTTAACATTGATGCTAATCCTTTCAGGATATTTATGAGGTGAATGTTTGAATTCCAAACTCTCATTACAAGTGAATAATTGATAACATGGATATTGTTGTGGTATTTCTCCAACTTTTGTGCAGCAGTTTCGTTATTCGGTTTTTTATTGTCCCATGTGTCACGAACTTCGGTTACCACTTTTGACACTGCACTACCGTTAAAGATCGGAGCTTGAGCAAAATCAACTAGGCTTCAATCGAGGGCTTGATATACATGTAGCATACATACAGATAACTGAATGTCAAATTCTCTCTCGTTACCATAATAAAAAGCACTAAACATTATTTTTCCGCCCCTCCCAAGATGGTAGCATGCAGGGGATGGAAGTGTGATCACAATGGTGATGACGACATGTTGTGTGCAGTTGTCTCGTTTCACTTCATTGATTTACACAGTTTACTTATGTACATAACAAAAATAGATCTTACATCGACGCATAAAATCGCCTATAAGTTATCAAGAACATGTATACAGTTAGAAATTATCTATGATGTGCTTAGATAACTAATGAAAGATAGACCTGGGAACAGTTTTATCAATCATATTGCATAAATCGGGCCGAAAACACCTATTAGTGAGATCACTTTTCAACAGAATTTGCCGGTCTCGCTAATTTACTATCCAATCAGCACTTCCATTGTTCATTGAATCTGCGCATCCTAGGAATTTTATTCATCCCCCGCTTGTCATGCTTGTCATGCTTGTACGCGCTTTTCATCACGATCGCTTCATTATTTACTTTACATTCTTGACAGATTATCTTGCTCTGTCATTTCAGCCCTGACTAAATTACGACGGCTTGTTTCAAGAGTGTAGATACAATTTACAATTTAAATCACGTTTTAAGGAATTTTGTTAGACGGAGTAACATAAATGTTGATTATACCAACTCTTTCACTATCTTAGCTCATCCTTGTTCAATTCTCAGACACATACGAGCTTTAATTGTTGTGTTCTTGGCGATTTTGTGTATCAATGTAGGGAATATTTTCGTCATATACATACGTAAACTGTGTAAATCACTGAAGTGAATCAAGACAGCCGCACACAACATGTCGTCATCAAGTTTTTCCTTCCCCGCAAAGTTATTGATCCCGGCCGTGTTTGGGAGGGGGTGGACAACAAGTTGTAACATAAATTTGTGCAATAACCAAGTTGAATCTAATTTTTAATCATCTGTACTTGTATTCTCTGTCAACTTAGTTCTCGATTGAGGCATAATGTAGGCATGGGCGAATTCGGTCAAGCTGTGGTCTTTAAAACCCCGCACTACCCCTCCCGGCCCCAAAATGTTCAATAACTAGAACACTCCCGGAGACCTCACCTTCGGTTAAAACTCCTTATTTGGATCATTGTAGAGGTAATTTTCACCAAAGACTCGTTACCAAGTATGCATATTCCAGAACAGTTCGCATCTCGACATTGAAATTCAATTGAGGTGTGGTTAATCACCACAATCATACTATTACAAACCTGTTTCAATTTCACCATTTGCACAAAACAAAAGTGAAATAATATCCCACTTTTAATCTATGCTGTATCCTGCGTGACATTATATATATTTGGACAAGTACTCTAGGCAAATAAATATATATCCACGCGGGTGCAAACAGATAAAAAATTTGCTTTATACAAATAAAGTGTTGCATTACTCTGTTAATATTACGCTGTGTGTGAAGTACGTGTACACAATTGATTCTAAAAGCAAATATGTCATAATTGTCAAAAATTAGACCACATGAATTAGCCAGTACACATAACCAAATAGAAAAAATATCATGAGAAAGTATCATGGGGATTTTTTCAAGTTGCCTTCTTAAAGTTTGAGCATTGTTTAAAATTCATCTTTAATTCTTAACTGAACCATTATTTGGTTGTGCTCTTAATCAGTGTAAAAGTAATTAAATTCTTCATTGCCTGTGCTGCTATGAACTTTTACAACCTTGTACTGAGAGGGAGCTATCAGTGGCGAAAGACGTATCTCTTGCATGCTCTAGACGTTTGGATATGGTTGTGCGATGTCATGAGATGGTGAGCATGGATATAGAAGGAAAAAAAGTAAACAAGTACATTCACGCCTTCAAAATAGTTTTTTGAACACAACACAACATTGGATTCCCTGGTTATTCACAGAACATATGCGACACAATTATGTTCGACATTTTTTCCGTAAAAAGGAAGGAGAATCATTTTGTGTGCTTGTAGCTATTGTAAATGCTTGACTGGAAGTTGTTTACTTCTGTCCAGACCCTTTATCCCTTCTGCTCCAGGTGATCACGAATGTATGGACTAGTTGAAGACTGGCACAGGCAATGGACATGATTAAGGGGATTTATCCACAATTATAAACATATTTCATGAACCTATTAAATGTCCACTTTTATGACAATGCATGTTGACTTGTGGTGATCTATGCTACCCTTACCATCAACCTTGTGCGTGAGAGAGCTCCCAAATGTGTCCCATATATTTTATAATAATTTTTCTTTATATTTTAGTGAGCCAATTTGGGAACGCCCCTAAAAATTATCTTCATATGCAGAGTACTGTATATGAGGTCATATACAGTACTATGCATATGAATAGAGAGCGGCATTTGTTGCAATCCCTTGATAGGGAACTTATAATATTTACAAAATATATTAGG